>JACYXH010000575.1:1310000-1352500 GCA_026745465.1 Lota lota
TGACTTCCATTCAAACTCAATTACAGATATCTATAATTCAATTTCGACTAGTTACAATTCCAAGTCGACATATCCATAATGTAATTTTGACTAGTTGCAATTCTAATTAATGATATCTACAACTCAATTCTCACTAGTCAAAATGTTAATTGTTGATATCAACAATTCAATTGTCACTAGTGGAAAAGTCAATTGTAGATATCTACAATTGTTCTTGCATTACAGATATCATTAATTGAATTTTAGATATCTAAAATTCAATTCTGACTAGTCAGACTTGACTAGGACTTGTAACTAGTAAGAATGTAATTTCACATATCTAGAATTGCATTTCAGATATCTAAAATGACATTGCAGATATTTGAAATACAATTGTAACTAGTATGAATATAGTTTTCACTAGTTACAATTGTATTTCAGATATCTGCAATTCCTTTTATAACTAGTCAGAATTGAATTGTAGATATCAAAAAAGGAATCTCGACTAGTCAAAATGTAATTGTAGATATCTTCAATGACGTACATACATATCCGAAACGAATATGGTAATTAGGCGACATATCCGAAACTAACATGGTAATTACGGCGACATATCCGAAACTAATATGGTAATTAGGCGACATATCCGAAACTAACATGGTAATTACGGCGACATATCCGAAACTAAAATGGTAATTGGGGCAACTTCATATCTGGCATGAAGGTAATAACGGCGACGACGGCAACGAAGAAGAGCAAAAATGGACCGAGAAGGAATTTCAAATGCTGGAACTTCTACTACTGAGACAGCAGTTTCAGCATTTGACAGATTTTTTTATGTGGCGAATCGAGCCAGACAAGAGTTGTTGCAGAGTGGTAACATCGACATCCTTGTTCCTACAAGACGCCTTTTCCGCCGAGCCCGAGAACGACATCGACTGTCTGGTAAGCTAACGTTAACGTTAAGCTAGAGCTATCTGTTAGCTAATATTGTTAGCTTGCTGACGGCGAACAGGTCTGAATTATGTATTAATTTATGTAGCTAGGACGCTAGCTGAGGATATATAGAATATAATGGCTAACTAGACTGTGGCTAGCTGGCTAGTTAGAGTAATTCAATATGAAAAGAACAAATGATACATGGATAATTATAGGATTATTGATTGTTAGTAATAAATCAAAACCCTATTTATTGTAGGTCCAGTTGGAAGGAGGGAAAACCCAGCTTGGCATGTTGCTCTATATCTGCTTCCTGGTCCAAATTACACACATCTCCCCACACCAAAACAACGATGGACGGTGGAGTTGGTCCACATTTATTTTCTGAGCGTCTTTCTTCAGCTTTGCGGTAAATCTCCACCTCCTGCCTCATTGGATGAAGTGGGAGACCGCTCCTTCAGAGAAAAGTTATTAAAGGTGTGTATTGCAATTGAAAGGGAATGTTGGTAATTATTTGAAGCCTGGTCACTAATCAATGCATTCAAAATATTTTCACCTGATTTTCTTTTGGAGATATTGGCACCAGCTTCCTGTGAGGCTGGTTGGCAAGAAGCTTTAATGTAAAGGACGTTTTGTTTTCAAGATAGGACTACTTACTCCCATTATTTATCTTTTAGATAAAAGGAGCCGAGACTGTCCATGAGGCAAATGATGCAATCATAGACGCAGAAGACAGCCTGAACATGATGGGAACTCTGAGGTACATCTCATCCTTGGAGCAGAGAGATTCCCTGATCCAGTCTGCAGTAGATTACTTTGTTGATGGACGGATGCACTTGCCATTGACACAGTAAGCAATTTATCCATCAGGGCAAAACTGAGGGGTGTGAACTCCTTCATATAATATTGATTTGTAATGTTCTATTATGTGTGCGTTTCTCTTCAGGTTTGAGGAGGGTTTCAAAACGCTTCGTTTCCTTGATGAGCTTAGGGCTCACCCCGAAATCTTTGAGGACCTGTTCACCAATGTACTGAAACCACTGGAGGCAAAAGATGTGTGTACTTTGTTTGAAGTTGACTTCTCAGCCCCTGGAAGTAACAGACGACGTCTGGAAAATCAGAACATCTGTTTCTGGAGAGATTGGTTAATTTATGTTGAGGGTATGATATTTTAATGACATGGTTTTTTTACCTGCTACTCAGACTACGTCTTTGTAACATGTGGTTGCGTGCCAGCTTCACTGTGTGCATATTGCTTTTTGCCAAGTTTGCCAAGTGATAATGCATTTGGTTATACAGGGTTTGGAAGCGTAGGGTATATTAACTGGTACTGAATTAATTAACTGGATTGTTTTAACTACAGGATCATGGATACACATTGATTTGATTAATTGCCTGGTACAATGAGGAATTTATTTGAATCTTTTTTTTTTTTAAAGAGATTTTGCTCGTTTATTACACAGTTCTTTGCAGTTTTTAACCGTTGGAGGGCCGCGTAGCCGCGCTTTG
Source organism: Lota lota (assembly GCA_026745465.1). Taxonomy (NCBI): domain Eukaryota; kingdom Metazoa; phylum Chordata; class Actinopteri; order Gadiformes; family Lotidae; genus Lota; species Lota lota. The sequence continues at coordinate 1,312,428 of JACYXH010000575.1, forward strand.
AGAAAAAACAAATTGGCCAGCCGTGTAAAAATGGAGATGAGCGGCGCCCGTGTAGCAGCTTCAGGTGATTATAATGGACGTTCTCTGCTGTGGGCATGCTGCAGTAGTAGTTGCACCACTTCCCGTGCCCTGTGTATTTCACACCACCACTTGAAAATAGCCTCCCACATTTAGTGGGAAGATTGTACACGGAAGAGTTCAGCGACAATATTACAGATCTGGATTTTACCATCAGTTTCATCAAGATGCATAGTTGTACATTACTTGAAGCTTTTTACTAAAAGGTTTTTAAAGTGAGAGGCATTTATATTTCTTCCATACAACCTACAATTTCCTTTACTCTTGTGTCTTTGTAGAAGGAGTTTGCATCTGGAGCTTCAGCAGTGCCTCCCCTGGTCTTCCCACAGCGTCCGGTCATACAATTTCTCCACGATGAAGACACAAAACTATTTCCAGAGGCAAACACATGTGTCATAGTGCTCAGACTGCCCATGCACAAACACTACGATAAATTCAAAACTTATATGACACAAGGAATTTTGCAGGCTCCAAGTTTTGGTATTGCATAATTTTATTTTAATTTTAATTTAGATTACCGATTAATCATTGATCAATCAAAGTCATTTTTCAAGTAATAAAGTGTTATTTCCAGGTTCTCAATTGTGAGGGTTTCCTTGTTCTTACATTATAGTATAATTTTGGGTTTGGAAATGTTGGTTGGACAAAACAAGAATGATGAAGTCACTTTAGGCTCTAGGATATTGTAACAGGCTTTCCTCACTGTTTTCTAAAGTTTTGTAGACCAAGCGATTAATCGAGAAAATAAACTACAAATGAATCGATAATTAACATAATTGTTAGTTAAGCCCTATTACATTTATTGACCACCTATGTTCCAGCACAAAGATGTTATGTAGTATGCTACTTTGTTCAAATTAGTGTCATTTTTTTAACTGAACGCTATGACAATGTTAAGTACTGAAAGGATTGTTATTGTTATTAGAGCCTGACCAATACTGTGGTTTTTTGGAGTCAAATATTTAGAGTGTCGAGGACGAAGTCCAAGACAACCTCTTGTTATTGCTGGTATTATTATTATACCGCGTAACATTGACTTACACAGCCTAAACCGCTTGATAACTTCTTATAAAAACTTAATAGAGCTGTAGAGGAGGACTACAGAAGATCTGTGTGAAAAAACTGCACTGATTGACCCAAAGGTGGCGCTATTGCAATCGTCCAAAATTGGCAAATCATATCTCCAGACTACTTTGACCTACAGTCATGAAACTTTGACCATAGATGCATCTTCTCATGCTGAACAAATATGCCTCAAGAACCTATGACTTCCGCCATGATGGATTTTCCGCCATTTTGAATTTTGTGAAAAACATGAAAAAATGTAAAAGCCCTAGGTTTTTTGAGATACACTGAAATCCTTGGGTACACATAATCTTTGGACCAATATCTTTAATCTTTCCTTTTGAAAAGTCTGCAATAAAACTTAAGGCCCCCAGGAGTCATTAACTTTGAAAGAAGGTGTAGCTTAACAACGCCGAACACAAAAATGCTTATATTGACATCAAGGTGGAGTCCTATGATCTTGGCTCCAATACAAACGTTGTTCAAGATTAAATTCTGAACAACATGGTACCCATGTTTTCTCAATTGGGGCGTGGCATAAAAAAGGGCGTGGTTTGTGACTAAAATGACCACAGTTCCTAGAGGAAGTGTTGGATTTGAGCGGGATCAACTGTCACACAATCAGGATTATAAACCTCAAATGCTTAAATAAAATATAAGTTGATTGACAAAACAACATGGCCGCCAGACGAAAAAAACAGAAAATTTGATTTGAATGCTTTTTCCGACATCAAGGAAGACTCCTATGATCTTAAGTAAAATTGATGAATTGTTGGGCATGAAATTCTGAACAAAATATCGTTTTCACTTTTTCAATTTGGGTAAAACAACATGGCCGCCAGAGGCTAAAAACGGTCAGAATGGACGTAAATGCGTTTTTCGATATCGTGATGGATTCCTATGATCTTGTGTCCAATGCAGAAGTTGTTGGGCATGGAATTCTGAACAAGATTACATTTTCACATTTTAATTTTGGTAAAACAACATGGCCGCCAGAGACAGAAAACCGTCAGAATGGGCTTAAAATGCGTTTTCACAAATCTATATGGACTCTAATCATCTTGCCTATAATAGAAAAGTTGTTCAGCATGAAATTCCGAACAACATAGATTTCTCACTTTTCCAATTATGCCCAAAAACATGGCTGCCAGAGGCTCAAACCGGTTACAATGCCGTGATTCCAATCCCATTGAACCACTCTTACTATCATTATGTTCATAATGTATGACAATATATAATACTTTCTTGATTTAAACCAACAGCAATACATGTGTGTGTGTGTGTGTGTGTGTGTGTGTCTGAAGCTGTCATTACATTAAAAACAACCCATTTACTATCATTATCTTCATACTGTATGACAATATATAATACTTTTCTCTCACTTCATTATCTTCATACTATATGACAATATATAATACTTCCTTGATTCAAACCTACAACAATACTTGTGTGTGTGTGTGTGTGTGTGTGTGTGTGTCTGAAGCTGTCACTACATTAAAAACAACCCATTTCATATCATTCTCTTCATACTGTATGACAATATATAACACCTTTCTCTCACTTTTCTAAACAGTGTTTGATCCAAGTAAACCTAAGGTGTCTTTATCTTCATACTGTATGACAATATATAAAACTTTTCACTCACTTTTCTAAACAGTGTTTGATCCAAGTAAACCTAAGGTGTCTTTATCTTCATACTGTATGACAATATATAAAACTTTTCACTCACTTTTCTAAACAGTGTTTGATCAAAGTTACCCTAATGTGTGTGTGTGTCTGAAGCTGTCATTACATTAAAAACCATCCATTACGGTGTTTGATCAAAGTAAACCTAAAGTGTGTGTGTGTGTGTGTGTGTGTCTGAAGCTGTCATTACATTAAAAACAATCCATTTACTATCATTATCTTCATACTGTGACAATATATAATACTTCCTTGATTCAAACCTAAAACAATACAGTACCATGTAAAGTCCACCCATTCAAACAGTCCATCATTATCTTCATACTGTATGACAATACATAATACTTTTCTCTCACTTCATTATCTTCATACTATATGACAATTTATAATACTTTTTTGATTTAAACCAAAAACAATACTTGTGTGTCTCTGCAGCTGTCATTGCATTAAAAACACCCCATTCAACTACTCTTACTATCATTATCTTCATACTGTATGACAATATATAATACTATTCTCTCACTTTTCTAAACAGTGTTTGATCAAAGTAAAGCTTCTTCCTTGATTTAAACCAAAAACAATACAGTACAATGTAAAGTCCATAAGCGCTGACCTAACTGTTTGCAATGTTGATGCAATGCACTTGCCACTTTTGCGTGTGTGTGTGTCTACATGCTATGCCAGTTATGACTCTATTTTAAAGCGTTAAACGAGCGTAACTGCTGAACCCTGACTTTGAAACACTTTCATAAAACATCGAAGGCTAATCACCGCAATTGAGCTGAGGCTATTCCAACCTCATCAACTGTATAAAATCTGTATACGTCTCACTGGTCTGCCTCGTCTGCATAAGCCTCGACACCCGCTAAATGCTGCTTGCAGCTTTAATCTTATTTGTATTCCAAAGAATACACGGATTCAACGCCAGTCCATTAATGTCTGGCCTCTGATATATCGGACTAGATATGCTGGTGCAGTACATACAGTATATACAAAACAAAATACAGTATATGTAGTTTACTGTATGTAGCACGCTAAAATGTCCCTCTGTACAAGAGGGGTGAAAATTATAGATCAGTTTGACACTTGGTGTATATTCCAATAGTAATATCATACCCAGAATGTATTCCAATTAATGGACATAAGTTTATGGCAGCAGAAGGCTTTTTTAGACAATTCCTCATAAGTGGCATGTTTGGTTGCTCCTCGTCGTTTCTCTACAAGAAAACAAAGCTGCTTGGAGTCTGTCCGGGGAAGACATCTGCCAGTGACCGATGGAGAGCTCATCCAACAAATTACAAGACTTCATGGTCTTTATCCTAATACGGGAAGTGAGATAAAGTCGTTTTTATGTTCCCCATGAATTATAAAAAACGTTGTTTTAATTTGTGTCGCCAATACAATTAGCCGAAAATAATTTTGGTTAGTTTGTTGATTGGTTTAATCTTTTTTTAGATAATGAGAGGTAATTGTAAATGGCTTGAAAGAAGATGCAGGAGTGTACAACTATCGAACAAATTGTGATTTTTTTTTTTAATTGGCTGAATCCGGACGTGAATTGTAGTAATGTAGCCATGGCAGCGATGCGCTCGCTGCAACGCGGTTTAGACTGCTCTTCATGGTCAGCAACTTCAGTGTGGGGGGCAGCCACACTCCGTTTTCCAGTCCGCTGGTTTTAACGTTCGTTTGATCGGCGCTAATTAAACCCGCAATCCATGTCTGCTTACACAGAATATGGGGTAAATCATTGCACATCATCGCCCTCTTGAGCGTGTGCACTATAAACGAGGCTTAACGCGATGTCGTTTAACTAACGATGGTAACGCACACGTGTTGTGTAGCACGTCGGCGTGGCCAACCATGAACATAACATAAAACATGTCGCAGTAGTAGGAGGTGTCAAAGTAGGATAAACATAATACGCAATACGATTAGTATTTTCTCTGTAACTCAACATGACCGCCCAGCAAAGGTTAAATGTATTTTAGGTTTCATTAAAAGCAAGTGGCGTGCCCGCCTTGCGTCGGTACGTCAGAGTTTACGGAGGTCGTTGAAAACCGCGCTCCAATGACAAGCCTGTCTTGCTGCGTGGTTGAACGTGGTTGAACGTGATTGGATAATTGTGATATAGAAATTTCCGATAAATTGCTCAACAGACCTCACCCCACCACTCAACAGAAGAAAGCAACAGCTAATGAGCCGGAAGCCTACTACTACTACTACTACTACTACTACCTGAACGCCAACCAAATAATTCGGACTTCATAACGTTAATTCGGTTAGGTCGTCGTTAGAAAGTGTTTAATCGTCACATTCCTGATTTTAAACCTAGATAGTAAAATTGCATCATGGTAAGTTATTTTTAAGTTACTGTAATTGTAAATGGCTTAAAAGAAGATGCAGGAGTGTACAACTATCGAACAAATTGTGATTTATTTTTTTAATTGGCTGAATCCGGACGTGAATTGTAGTAATGTAGCCATGGCAGCGATGCGCTCGCTGCAACGCGGTTTAGACTGCTCTTCATGGTCAGCAACTTCAGTGTGGGTGGCAGCCACACTCCGTTTTCTAGTCCGCTGGTTTTAACGTTCGTTTGATCGGCGCTAATTAAACCCGCAATCCATGTCTGCTTACACAGAATATGGGGTAAATCATTGCACATCATCGCCCTCTTGAGCGTGTGCACTATAAACGAGGCTTAACGCGATGTCGTTTAACTAACGATGGTAACGCACACGTGTTGTGTAGCACGTCGGCGTGGCCAACCATGAACATAACATAAAACATGTCGCAGTAGTAGGAGGTGTCAAAGTAGGATAAACATAATACGCAATACGATTAGTATTTTCTCTGTAACTCAACATGACCGCCCAGCAAAGGTTAAATGTATTTTAGGTTTCATTAAAAGCAAGTGGCGTGCCCGCCTTGCGTCGGTACGTCAGAGTTTACGGAGGTCGTTGAAAACCGCGCTCCAATGACAAGCCTGTCTTGCTGCGTGGTTGAACGTGGTTGAACGTGATTGGATAATTGTGTTATAGAAATGTCCGATAAATTGCTCAACAGACCTCACCCCACCACTCAACAGAAGAAAGCAACAGCTAATGAGCCGGAAGCCTACTACTACTACCTGAACGCCAACCAAATAATTCGGACTTCATAACGTTAATTCGGTTAGGTCGTCGTTAGAAAGTGTTTAATCGTCACATTCCTGATTTTAAACCTAGATAGTAAAATTGCATCATGGTAAGTTATTTTTAAGTTACTGTAATTGTAAATGGCTTAAAAGAAGATGCAGGAGTGTACAACTATCGAACAAATTGTGATTTATTTTTTTAATTGGCTGAATCCGGACGTGAATTGTAGTAATGTAGCCATGGCAGCGATGCGCTCGCTGCAACGCGGTTTAGACTGCTCTTCATGGTCAGCAACTTCAGTGTGGGTGGCAGCCACACTCCGTTTTCTAGTCCGCTGGTTTTAACGTTCGTTTGATCGGCGCTAATTAAACCCGCAATCCATGTCTGCTTACACAGAATATGGGGTAAATCATTGCACATCATCGCCCTCTTGAGCGTGTGCACTATAAACGAGGCTTAACGCGATGTCGTTTAACTAACGATGGTAACGCACACGTGTTGTGTAGCACGTCGGCGTGGCCAACCATGAACATAACATAAAACATGTCGCAGTAGTAGGAGGTGTCAAAGTAGGATAAACATAATACGCAATACGATTAGTATTTTCTCTGTAACTCAACATGACCGCCCAGCAAAGGTTAAATGTATTTTAGGTTTCATTAAGAAGAAGTGGCGTGTACGCCTTGCGTCGTTGCGTCTACTTAAGAGTTTACGGAGGACATTGAAAACCACGCTCCAATGACAAGCCTGTCTAGCTGCGTGGTTGAACGTGATTGGATAATTGTTTTATAGAACCTGCCCATAAATAGCTCAACAGACTTTCACCCACTCACCAGGCGGCCAGCAAATACCGCAAGTGGCAGCGAGGAAACTCAAGAAAGCACCAGCTAATGAACCTTAAGCCTACTAATACCTGAACGCAAACGCCACCCAAATAATTCGGACTTCATAACGTTAACTCTGTTAGGTCGTCGTTAGAAAGTGTTTAATCATCACATTCCTGATTGTAAACCTAGATAGTAAAATTGCATCATGGTAAGTTATTTTTAAGTTACTGTAATTGTAAATGGCTTGAAAGAAGATGCAGGAGTGTACAACTATCGAACATATTGTGATTTTAATTGGCTGAATCCGGACGTGAATTGTAGTAATGTAGCCATGGCAGCGATGCGCTCGCTGCAACGCGGTTTAGACTGCTCTTCATGGTCAGCAACTTCAGTGTGGGGGGCAGCCGCACTCCGTTTTCCAGTCCGCTGGTTTTAACGTTCGTTTGATCGGCGCTAATTAAACCCGCAATCCATGTCTGCTTACACAGAATATGGGGTAAATCATTGCACATCATCGCCCTCTTAAGCATGTGCACTATAAACGAGGCTTAACGCGATGTCGTTTAACTAACGGTGGTAACGCATTTTAACACGTGTTCTGTAGAACGTCGGAGTGACCAACCACCCTGGCATCTACACCAACCAAGAAAATGGTTTGGCCTCCTACAAAATGGAGGTGTCTGGGGTGCAGAGGGTGAAACAAAGAACAGTGCTTGGTGTCCTGACAGAAAATGAAACACGCAGCCGAATGCTGCAGGTCAGTATTGCTTCAGTAGTCTTTTATTTATAGAGATAGTTTTACATTGTCTTGGTTTCTGATTCGTTCTCATTCATTTCGTCTCTTTCACAAAGGGAGAGCAACGTTCCTTCCCGGACAGGTCCCGGAACGCTGTCCTCGCCTGGGTCCCTGGCTACGATCCGTACGTTAGTGGGGTCGTCCCTGCTTCTGCGGATGACATGGACGCTTTGGACTCGAGCTTGCTGGATGAGAACATTGACCCCTTCCGGCATAGAGAATTCAGTCTCTTCCTGGACCTGAGTACAAGTGAGGCTGCTGCCACGCTGGCCCTCAATCCAGCCTCTTAACATTTTCAGATTTTAAATAAATTGTACTTGTTTATTCTCTGTAGACTCGTGCGCTGACACATCCATGCAGTCCCTGGCAGAGGAACCCCTGGTACTGCAGGATACGCTCTGTGTACCGGAGTATGCTGGAGATATTTACCTACACTTGAGGGAGAGAGAAGTACACAATTGTTTTGTTTTGAATATAGTCAGGACACCCCAATTGCTCACTGCAATCCTGTCTTAACTGTCTAACTAATGAAACGTGCCATGGTGTGGTTTTATTTTCAAATCAAAACACTTCTTTGTTTCATGACCACTTTAATTTCTCCCTCCGTTTCCCGCAAGGCCAAGTTGCGGCCCCGGCCGAACTACATGAGCAACCACCCTGAGATCACCGGCTGCATGCGGGGGGTCCTGGTGGACTGGCTGGCCGAGGTCGCCGGAGAGTACAAGCTCAGCGACGAGACCCTCTACCTGGCCGCCAGCTACCTGGACCGCTTCCTGTCCTACACCACGCTGGTGAAGCGCACCAAGCTTCAGCTGGTCGGCACGGTGGCCTTGATGCTGGCGTCGTAAGGACCCCTGTGATCAGAGGGGGGCGGGGCCGCTGCCGTCCCTAGTTGATTTTGTATTTTTTTTTCTGTGTGAAATGAGCCCATACTTTGCGTTTGTCGTGGTTTTTGGAATTGTAAATGCATTGCTCGTTCCCAGGTAACATGGGATTTGGGCCATAGTCTCCGGCTCATAAATTGAAATATTGCATGGTTCAGTAATTTTTTTTTTTTAATGGCCAGCTGCCTTAAGTAGCCATATTTTGAAGGTTCTGCACGTCTGTGCTGTAGGAAATTCGAGGAGATCTACCCTCCCGAGATGGAGGCCTTTGTGTACATCACGGATGGCACCTACGACCAGAAGCAGCTGGTTCGCATGGAGCAAATGGTCCTGAAGGTGTTGGCCTTCAACATGACGGTGCCCACCGCCTACCAGTTCCTCACTCTCTTCATCACCATCCAGGCCGTCTGCTCCAAGACGGCCTACCTCGCCCTGGTGAGTGCCTTCGTCACATTGGCAATTCAGCGCGTCGGCTTTGTTTGAAGGAAATTGGCACTCGCTACATTGTTAACTGGAGTGTCCCGATTGGGCCAGCGGCGAAGATTGGTAGCTAACAAGAGGGGATTTTTAATCACTTGACTTGGGGCAATCAAATTTTATAATAAAAGGATCCATGTTGCCTTTCCCCAACATCCCCACATAGCAATTGTTTGAAAGGCCTCAAAGAATTGTCTGTAATTGGACTCTTTTCAGTATGTGGCAGAGTTGAGTTTACTGGATATGGAGATGTGCATAACATTTTCCCCGTCGTTGGTGGCTGCCTCGGCCTACTGCCTGGCCAACTACACCCTGAGCAGACGATTGTGGGTAAGGTTCACCTGAACTTGCTGTGGATTCATGCGTTTGGATTGTCAACCCCCCCCCTTTAGGAGTGTACACGTTTTGAAGAAGTGCAATGTTTTGGACTAATTGTTGTTGCTGTAGCCGGACTCCTTGCAGGCGTTCACTGGTTACAGCATGGTGGACATCATACCCGGCCTGAAAGACCTCCACAGAATCTACTGCAGTGCAGAGGGTCATCCCCAGCAGGCTGTCCGGGAGAAGTACAAGACCTTAAAGTAGGATCATTATTTGCATTTAATTACCCATGTCCCTTGTGTTCTCATTTGATTGCGATCCAGCCCCTTGTATGCTGTAGTAGGGCTTCTTTTTTTCTTTAATTTTATGTCTTTCATCTTGCAGGTATGCTAGTGTTTCACTGACTCCGCCCACCACTCTGCCTTTCCCATAATGCATTGCTCACAGACCTGTTGCACCTCTCCAGAGAGTGTTCACACATAGCTAACTACCCTTTTTTATTTGTTTGTTTTTAATTGTAATTTTAATATAGACTATTTTTAATTGTTTTTAATTAACTACATGAAGGGTAGTTTGTAGACTTGTGTACATGTTGTTCTATATTTAACAGCTTTAAAACTGGCTAGTTGTCAAGTTTACGTTTGAACTTTTTTTTACATGTTACTGCCATGTGATGGACTGTATATTGGATCATGTCTAATAAACATTATTGCCCTCACCTTTTGTGCGTGTCACTTCCTCTTGCTAAGATTTTTGTTAGCTCAGAATTGTATAATGCAATGTATATTGCCCTGAGACTTTCACATATTGTGGTGACTTAAATGATTGGTATTGCAAAGAGCGTACTCTTAACAGGGTTCTTGCACAGATCTTGAAAGCATGGAAATGACTTGTTTATGTTACTGCCAGGTCAGGATAATTATGGGGGTCAAACTTGGACAAAACTGAGGCAAATGTAAAGCTGACGTTTCCTAAACTAATCGGCTTAATGTGAACCAAAATTTGCTTACAGCTATTGTGCAATGATAAAATATGTATTTTGGCGTTGCAAATCTTCAATAACATTTCACCCAGCTCTATAAAGTAGTATTTTGGCATGGCCTTCACGTTGTGGCAAACACTTTACAAGACGTTTCCCATAAACGTCAAGCAATTTACCTTTGCTTATTTATATCTTCAGTGCATTTGTGTCGTGACGTTAAAATGAGTCTTCAAGAAGTCTTTCAATTTAAGCCTGTTTAAGTTGGTATACTGAGATGTGACGCCTGTCTTATCTAATGCTATCTTTTAAGTCATTAAAAGCAAGTGTTTGTAGGACTAGTATCAAACTGAACACACTGCGCGATGGTGCCATCTAGCGGTGACACTGCGTAACGTTAACCCGTGGTGACTCCTGGAGCCACAGCTGAGCGCTGCATGTCACCGTCAACTGGACTACGAACGCGACTAGACGCTGACATGAAACTAAAGGGAACAATCAGCGAACTGACTTGATCCTTGGTTCCATTTTTGTCGGTGGTAGCGGTCTATCAAGGTAAGACCCGGGTTGAGTTACATTTAACTTTTTCCTGTTTTCGGTGCTTTATCCACTGCCGTGTTAGGGCCACGGTGATGCCGGAAACTATTTAAAATGCGAAACCTCCATGCCGCTCCTACCTGGTTGTTCAGGTAAGACGAGGTCGGTACATTAGGGGATTCCTTTCGCTATGGCTCATTCACTACCCTGCCCGACTTGTATTGGGTTGACTTGAGCAGCAGTTTTAGATAGTTTGTATTGTAACTACGATGGACGTGTTTTTCTGACGTCTTTGCCCAGGTAATAACTGGTTGTCAGCATGGCCCACCAGCCTGCAGAGCTGCTGCTGGTCAAGGACCAGTATGAATTGGCGTTTCATTGTCTGAGCCAGGGACTGACGGCGGAAGAAGCCGGTAAAAGAGCCGAGTGCCTGGAATACTACCGGAGGGCCAGACTGCACCTCAATCAAGGACTGGAGATCCCCACGAACGGCGGGCGGCACCGAGGCCCCCACTGGGACGCAGCCAGACAGCTCCAGCAGAAGCTGGGCGTCATTCTAAAGAATGTGACTTTGCATCTAGACGACCTGGAGACCACGAAGCAGACGACTCCAGAGCAGAGGAGCAGAGTCTCGATGGATCCTCTCCCTGCTGGTGTGGATCCCACACTGGAATCCCAACAGCGCCGTCTCTACCCTAGCATCCCGGCCGGGCTCTCTCAGACCCCCACGGTTTCGGAGCTAGTACTGCCAGTCCAAGACAGCCTATTTACTCCTGGGAGTGTGACCTCTGACGTCCCCTCTCGACCTCCCTTACCCCAGACGCACCCAGTGGTCTTGCCTGGAGACCAGCCCCCGGCGTACAGCCCGCGGCCCAGCGAGGGCCACCAAAGCCTGACAGGGGGAGCGTGTGGCTCGTTGTGGGGGCAGAGGGCCGGGGCGCTGTGTGGAAGAGTGGGCCAGGAGCTGGTCTTCATTCCTGCGGGGGTGCAGATGTTCTTCGTGGCTCCAGACGGACAGGTCAGCTCCCTGTTGCAACCGGGGTACCTGCGCATCTTCAGCTGTGAGGAGGAACGTTCTCCAGCGGCCACAGGCAAAGAGAAGCCCTCCTCAGCCTACCTACACGTGAGATATGGGCGTGTGTGTGCTGAATAGCTGGTGTGCTAGTTTCGATAGCCTCCAGGGTATGAAGGTGTGAACACCCTTTGTGGTATTTGAATGATAGACAGCCAGCTGTTAGTTTCCATGGTTAGTTTTGGTTTTCCAGTGACCTCATTCAGTGAACAAGTCTCCCAGTGAGAACACTGCATTAGTTGTAACGTGTCCCTGAATGTATTTAATTGATTTTCCAAAACCACGCTCTTTTACAATGTCGTATATAGGGCTTGAACCTCAGAATGCAACATGGGATTCTTTGTTGGCGATACTCCACCATATTGAGAGTACTCAAGAGTTGTAGTACTGTAACATCCTTTCCAACAGCCTTCCCATAGTGACTCATAATTTCCCGATTAATTACAGAAAAATGACATAACCATTACTACTAGCATAAGAACTTGCATCCCAATGCTCCTATGCTTCCAAAATGGAGGCTCTCATTGCAATGGTATGTTGTGATGTACAAGTCCTATATAACATAACAGTAAACATTTCAGGGAGGCTAGCATACATTTTCTATTCTTCGCTGGTGAGGAATCTAATTATCATTGTGATAAAGTCTCTCCAGATGTGTCTGATGGACAAGACCTGACCTGGTGCTTTCCTTGCGAAAGCCAATATAAAGCAAGACATTCAGGAGATGGATAGGATCCTAAATGGAAATTCAAAATATCTAACTTCATAAAAATAATTATCACATTCATTATTAGATCTTAAGAGAGAATCTGTTATGCTTAATGTGCCAACCACTCAAGTGAGACAAGTTGTTAAAGACACGAAAGGGAATGCTTAATCATTATGATTATTTAAAGAATATAGAATAAATAAGCACTAGACACATTGGAAGTTAGAAGCAGTGGTGCCTTAAAATGTTGATACTATGTCAATAGGCACGTGAAATTCATCAAAGAATTTATAGATCCTATCCGTATCTGTTAGTTACATTGATAAAACAGTGTACAGTTTTTATTAGCATCAGATGCCAAGAGCCGTGTCAAACATGTGGGTTAGTAAATAAACACCTTGATAAACTTATTTGAACACATATATTAGGTTTCTCTAAGGAGGAGAGAACATTATTCCAAATATGTAGGTCTTGGCGTCGATGACAACAATACCGCTGACATTTTGTGTCTGATGACTACGAGTCTGTATTTGCCATGAAAAAATCCACTGTATTGGTACGTCCCCATAATATAAACACACTTCCCCCTGATCCTGTCCCTCGGCGGTCCGACACTGCCAGTGCTGTGGTCCGGTAGTACAATGCTCTCTTACTACAGATGACTCTGCACTTGTGTTGTTCAGCTCTGCCTCTCACAGCGGCCTGTTCTTTCAGCCTGCATACCACGGCTGCCGTCACTCTATGGGAAGCAATCATTAGAATGATAATACCTGGGACTGTGCCACACAATGGGTGACCACAACATACAACACAAGATCTGCTCACAAACTCTGCTCGTCCATGTAAAGTCGTCGAGTCGTTGTACATTAATGTTCCTTACATTGACGTCCATCAGATTAATGAAGTAACATGTATTTCACCGATAGGAATCAATGAACAATATCGCATTTACTGGGGAATACCATTGCTAGCTAGCTTGCTAGCATTTGTCACTCTGTTCTAGTCAAGTTTAGATGAGTCTGAGGTTGTTTGCTTGCATGACTTACATTTCTCACATTTAATTTGCGTTGAAAGGTATGCGACTGGCTTTACCCGCTGGCGGCAGATACTCCCGTTCTATTGGACAGCTCTGGGATCTACATGTTCCCCGACACGCTGAGTGCCAGCCCGGGCTCCTACGTGGGCATCGTGCTGTCCACCCAACTCCCCGCCGCCGACCGAGAGCTGTTTAACGCCGTCCTGGCGCAACTCGTGGAACTGCGGGTCCAGGTGAGCAATCTCACGCGTGTGTAAAAAGCGCTGAGCCATGTATGGTCGGTATACCCCTAGACGCCAGAAGGGCTCGGGATATTTCCTAGTTTACCGTTTTGTTTTTATTGTTTGTGTTGGGTTTAAGGTGTGAGAATTCCATGTTGTTATAGTTCATAAGCCTGTCTTACCTCACTTCAGTTTCAAATAGTTCATTTCGGTTGCATACGATTATAACGTGACACAGATCATTGACATATTACATGTGTGACAACAGTGGTCGTGTCCACCGCGTTCTCATTGTGAAAGATGTAAACAGTCATCGTTATGGTGCTTTACCGCCACACTCTGGCCAAACCGTCTGCCTGGCCAGTAAACAGAAGCTGTCAGTCAAGATACAAGGAGGTCCGCCCCCAAATTGTCAAGCCTTTTCGACTTACGCAAGCAAAACTAGGTTTTATATATTTTCGGGTGTAGCACCATAAAAGTATTTATTGTAAGCCAACGGAGCACATCCCACCCTATCCCGATGAGGCGTGGGTAGAAGACAGGTGCCCGAATATTGACCGATTTTTGTACTTTGCAAGTCGTTGCCGTTTCTCGCCAAAAAGGCTCTAAGTTACAGGCGAGAACCATTTCCTATGGAGTTTAATGGGACTCCATCCTGAGATAAGCATCTCAACGGCTAGAGTATTGCGCCAGATTTATGTCCGATGTGGTGAGGGCAAGCAAACATGCTCACTAGCAAATTATATAAATGCAACAACCGAGAGTTGTACTGGCAGCCGCCAACGGTAAACAGAACATGGGGAGAGACAAAGAAGGGCACCTGCGTGTGTTGAACTCAGCAGCAAGCACACAAAGCAGCCACCACGTGTGATGAGTTTTGCTTGGCGAGCATACATTCTCCCACAGGTCAACTCTGTGGAGTGCTGCTCGCGCGAGTCGACATGACCTTTGACCATTTGTGAGCGGAACCCAAGGGAGGCACTGGCCCGCTTATGATTGGTCACTTTCAACGCGTTCACAACCCCACAGTCCTCCATGTACCTTGACCGACAGCTTCCGTTACAGCTTCCTGTACAACTCTCCGCTGTTAATTGTGTATTATTTGCTCGTGAGCATGTTTGCCCACCCTCACAACATATGCCATACTCAAAGCCATTAAGATGCTTATCTCAGGATAGAGTCCTCCATAGGAAATGGTTCTTGTCATCTGCACACACCTCATTGGGATAGGGTGGGATATGCTCCGTTTGCTTACAATTTATACTTGTATTGGTCTCCACCCTGAAAATGTCTGTATAAATCCAAGACGGAAACAAAGATGGCCACTAACTTCTTCGTTATTTTCCGTCTCCTTCGGTTCCCTATTTATATATATATATTATCGGTCGTCCTGACTTGTTTGGCTGAAATGCAATCTCAGAGACTTGAATCGAATGGGTTGTGGGGGGGGGGGGGGGGGGGGGGGGGGACGGACGATGGACGACAACATTCTCAGCTGGTGAACAGCAGGTGTTGTACATGAATGTCTTTAACCTGTCACTCAGACATCACTCAGCACCTTGATTTCATGTAACGTTGTGTGTAGGAGGGCTGTGAATATGCTTCAATGTTAAGACTGTATTCAGCAATAATAAATGGCACAATTTCATAATACGGAAAAATATATGTGATAAACCTAATCGGGTTCATACAGTCAATCATCCACTACACTGGAAGGTGTGAATTTCGTATATCTTCTTCATATTGGTATCCTGCAGGTTCTAGTCGAGGGCGAAAGGTCAGAGGTCATCAACCTGAGTGAAAAAGTCCCCCATGGACCTGTGGAGGAGGAGACCTCGCTCATTGTGACAGGAGAGGAAAAACTTCCACTTCCTGAGTGGAGTGAAAAGATAGCCCAAAATATCTTGTCAGGTGCGTGCGTGTGTATATGTGTGTGTGCTGAAGTACTTTTCTTTATCCATTAACATTCTGTTTACCTTTGCATGCGGCTTGTCTAACCGCACTACCAGCTTCGACCACTAGAGTTCGCTGCTCTCCATTGTACCACATAACCCGTTTTAGAACTACAAATGATAGCCCTTACATCAGACATTTGGAATGTAAACAATGTCAAACCGAAGATAATAACCGCCAACGTCACGCTAAACGTGCATTCCGCCGCGACATGTCCGCCATGCTAACGGCTGCGTTCCTCCAGGGACGTCGTGGCTGAGCAAGGAGTTTTTGCGCGGCGCCGAAGCCACCGGTAAGGCCATCCACAACGGAGCCTCCAAGCTGCGCACCAACATCACCCCCGAGGAGACCCCCGCAGAGATCAGCCCCAAGGTCGCCAGGGGCCTGCAGGCGGCCCAGCAGGCGACGGGCGGCGCTGCCCGGTTCAGCCGGTTTCTGGGTACGGACCACCCACATTACTGTCTAAGCATGTGTCTGCGATTCACATTCAAACTCAGTGGGCAGGCTTATCCCGGGTATGATTGTTGATTGTTGTTTTTCCGTAATACACTCTAGAAAACATTGCTTCTCGTACTGTAAAGAATCAGGGAAGTGTTAATTGGTCATTTAGCAGACTTTAATTCAAAGCAACGTACAGTGAATTTTGACATGCATTAGGCATCTTGCTTGCAGGTGTAGTACATTGCAGTACGGACCCATACTGTCCTGCCCGCTCATATACTCCTCAGCCTCGAAATCAGGAGATAATTACCTTTTTTAATTCCACGACCAACCCTCTTCTGGTTCTGTGTGTGTTCTGGTACCGGCTGTGTGTCGTCATGCATTCGTTGGGGTTATTCTCTCCATGATGCCAATAAATCGACGTCTGTGCGTGTCGTATCGCAGTGAACGGCGTGAGCGCGGTGGCGGAGGCCGTGGGCGAGAAGCTGGCCCCCCACGTGAAGAAGCACGGAGCCAAGCTGATCCCAGAGGCCCTGAAGAAGAGCAAGGACGGCCAGGCCTCCAGTATGGACGGAGCCAAGCT
This sequence comes from Lota lota, assembly GCA_026745465.1. NCBI lineage: Eukaryota > Metazoa > Chordata > Actinopteri > Gadiformes > Lotidae > Lota > Lota lota. The sequence goes on from JACYXH010000575.1 coordinate 1,329,224, forward strand.
GGTGGCGGTCACCAGCATACAGGGTAGGGCTGACCGCGTTCCCAGGTGTTCCTGTCTCACGGCGGAACGCCTGGAGAGCCAGAGAGCGGGCGGGACTTCAGAGCATGCTTTGGAGGGAGTGTTAAGCGGCGAGCGAGAAGAGGGGGGACTTCCGATTGAGGCGTATCCTTGTCCGTTACATGGATCGGATATTGCTTTGTCAGATTCTCCATCAAATAACTCTAGATTCATTGTTCTTGTCTTTGTTGTTGTTGTCGTTCTTCTTGTTCTTCTCGCTCTGGGGGAATGCTAACAGGCGTACACAGCTCATAGGAAGTAAGAGTAACGGAAATTGTGTTTCCGTTGAAACGATCAATTCATGACCTTGTCTCAGCCTAGGGTAGGGCTGGTGGAGTCGCCAGTTTTGATTGGCTACACTGGTTGTCAATCACAGGGGAAAGCCGGCACAGGTGTGATGGTCTTGGATGAAGATGGATTATGTCGCTTATGTCTCTTAAAAGGGCTGCTGTTTTTAATTACACAGTAGCCATTTTGATTTGCCAACTAGCTTTGTTCTAACATGTTGTTCTATCTCAAGGTGTTTCTGCCGTGTGGACAGCTTTGGAGACGGGAGCCAAGACCGTGGGTAAACGTGTGGCGTCGGAAACCGTCACGACTGCAAAGTACAAGTAAGGTTTCATTGTTTTTCCTTTCCCGCTCCTCCTCCTACATTTGAATGTTCACCAAATCATGACTGCTCTGCTCGCGTCCTGCCTTCCTTTGATTTCCCACTGGTCTTGGTGCAAGCTACCCTTGGGATGGAAACCAGTTTTATCTGGTTTCTTGGTGCGTTCGGGAACTCTGATGATCTCTCCGTGCTCTTCTGTTTCTTCTTCTGTTTTTTTCTTTTTCAGATTTAGGGGTTTAGAGAAACTTTTAAACACGCCCAGCAACCAATGACTGCAAGACGAGTGAAAAGGCAACACACTTTTGAACTAATGACTGAAATCTGTCCATCTTTTCTTTATTTGAGCGCTCTACTAACTTCAACCATGTTGGACAATAAGCCAAATCAAGTATTTCGAACGTATGTTTGGCTAAAACCTTTCTATATTAACACTTTCTATATTCACCAGACTATACCAATTGGATTCCAATGGGTTCTTGTTGACATGCTGTTCATTTTCCTTAATCAATCTGTGTTAATAGACACATCATATTTCTGCCCTATCGCATGGTGACGCTTCTTCTGCTGTTCATAAAGTGTGCACTGTGTGGTTAATAAAATATACACCATGAAACCTCATCTGATTTGGTCCTTCTGTCTCTGGATGTTTATGTGGCGCTGCCACGTGCGCTATAAACAAGCGCAGATCACACAGTACCAGGGGCGTGTCCACGGGGGACCTGGGCCGGCACTTGCCCATCAACCACAAGCTAACGTCAAGTTAGCTAGCGGTTGGTGTATTCCCACAACTGCTACATTTCCCGCCCTTGTTCTTTGTGACAAAGGTACGGCGACCAAGCGGGCAAAGCCACGGCCACTGCTGTCCAATCAGTGATCAATGTGGGCGTGACCGCCTTCAACTTCGATGAGCTGGGGTTAAGGGCCTTCATGAAGACCGCAGGCAAGAACACCGCAAAAGCCATGGCCAAAAAACCTGGCGAGGAGAGCGGAGAGCAAGCACAGACCAAGGAAAAGGCGGAGAAAGCGAAGGAATAAATAGACCAATAAACGAACTCTGTTTTCTGCTTATTTAAACAAAAGTCAACTTACAGACATGGCTACGGACTCTAATTGTTATTTTGATTGGCCACTTATTGCAGGGAGATATAATGTGTTTGGAAGGCTATAGTGCATGTAAAATCCATTTATTCTTGGTTGTTATGCACATTTAACAGTTATTTATGTATGGTTGTGTTGTGTGTATTAGCCTACTGGTATACCAACTGTTTAGCCTCTCACTGCAAATATTGTCACAGCTTTTCCATTTATATGTAGGCTAATGTGTTCTATCTTGTTCTTAAAGTTTGGAAATCCAAAAGCGTGTGGGTGAAAATAAAGAATCATTGCCATTATTATGAATAGCAGTATGCAAAGTTGTTGTATTTATTCTATATGTGAGGTGTTTGTATGCACTACACCGGTAATGTTGGGACCCCTGAAACCAGCTGTCTCAGCTGGGACCCCCCACATCCCTGCTTCCCCGGTTGACCAGGAGTTCACACGCGTCTCCGTGGAAACGAGAGAGCAACAAACTCCGTTCTGCCGCATTTTGGAAACATGAATGGCGATGCGGACTACCATAAATACGATCTGGCGCGCCTACAGGCGGAACTCAAGCAGGAAAAAGAAATGAAGTAAGTTAACGTAACATCCAGCAGTTTGTAGTTCATCGTCATGTTTAAAGGCCGTCCATGTTTTACTTGGTATCACAGTGGAGGCCTAATGCATGATCTGTGACCAGGGATATGCTGCAAGAGTCGGTCTCTGACCTGCGGAGCACCATGTGTGAGCTTCAGGAGAGGCTGCATAGTGTCGATGGAGAAGGTAAGAACGCGTCAACGTAGGCCTATTTTGGCTGCCTATCAGCACATTGCCTATAATGGAGTATCTCTAGCAAAATAGCCCAGTGGCCTAGGCCTATAGACACTATTTCTAACTGTGCATTCAGCAGCGTTTAACCATCTTGCGAATGTCTGCTGACAACAACCAGGGAACGAGTGGAAAACCAGATACGAGACCCAAATAGAGTTGAATGGACAGTTGCAGAGACAGATTGCAATGGTGCACGACAAACTGGAGGATTTACGAGGAAACCCAATGGGTAACGTTAGGCTATGTCAAGCCGATCTCATTTTTACACGCTGCACACTTTAATAACCACGTGAGCAATTATTATGATAGTGTGGGCTCCCGGGGCCCCTGACTCTCGCAATGACTCTCAGGGTCATAGAAACAACAAAAGGAAGAGCTTTCAGGCTAGCCTCATTTCTAACCCGTGCAAATATATAATCACATTTAACCGAAACACATTAACTGAGTGCTGCTTCAATGTAACTAAGGCCACATTCAAGGACGTTCGCACAGACACACGCACACACGCACACGCGCGCGCACTGTAACCATGGTTGCCTTTCTCTTGCAGATCGATTGGCCTCAATTAGATCCTACGAAGACATGCCAGCAGTAAGTCTCCATCTGAACATTTTCTGTTTAATGTGTTTGGTCAACGATAATTGCTTACCATGTTATTGCTGGTATGTTGTTATTGACCAGCAGAGGGCGATGTAGGATTGTATTACTATGGGGACGTTAGAGGAATTTTGCTGGCAGCAGCTCCAGCCCTGCACTTGAATGAATCCAATTACAGCACACACGATAATCACTGGTTTATGCAAGCTAGGCCCATAGAAGAGCAATACAACCTAATTACAATGATTTAGGGCTAACGGGGGTTGCTGTTAGGGGCGTATGTTTATGTGCACGTGAGTGTGTGTTGGTTAGGGGCATACGTGGATGTGAGTGTGTGTTTATCTGTCTGTCTAACTAGACTGATTTCATTAGTTTGCCCTCAGTGACTGGGACTTATTGGGGCAAATTGAACGTGGATGTTTGTCTCAGAGAATATAGCAAAGGTAAACAAACTGTAGTCAATCAGAACAGGACAATTGCATGTGTTACTGTATTTAGTTTGTATTTAGGGCTGTCCCTGTGTTTTGTTTATTGTATTTGACTTGCAGTGGAATAATCAACCTTTTTTAAACATACATTTTATTATGTAAAATGACCGGATGTTATGCTCAGCTCAGTTTTGTGCAGCTATACCACTAAAACATCTTACGGGGAATTAGCGTGGCTCAGCGCTGCATATTAGGTTTGTGTACAGCAGTGTTTCCATGCGCCTGTGGGTTACAACACATGGACTGATCCACCGTGGCTCGATTGTGAAATGGTTGAACCGTAGAGCTGCAGCGGAAGGTGGCCTGTATCAGAGTGTTGGATTGCAGTGGCCTGTTGGAGATGCAGTAACATTGTTGTATCCAGGGGGGGGGGGGGGGGGGGGCAATTATACTTTGACATTCAGGTGTGTGTGGGGGGGGGGGGGGGTCTCCGATCTTTCATTTACCATAGACATTCTTTTTTGTCCTTTTTGTCTAGTGTCACAGCTAGGGAACACAATAACCTTTCAGGCAATAGACGGAAGTGTAATCATATAATTGAGGCTATCATACTAGCAGTATTATTCAGTCTTAAACCCATTTCAAAACAAGTGCAAAGGGAAGAGCTGGTCACGTGTGAAGCATAACGGGACGATAAAACCATTAAGTCCCTTTCACTATATTTGAAATCTCATTTGAAGAGTTTAATTTAAAATACACCCCCCCCCCCCCCCAAGGACTCCCATGCTCCTGGTGAATCTCCAGGGGGGCCCTCATCACATCTTGGGGGGGGGGGCCCACCCATAATCCACACCTTGGTTATATCTCAGTTTAGAAGGTGGGTGCATGAAGTGCATAACATGTAGGGCGTGGTTTCAGCACCAGAACACACCTGCTAACTCCACAGGCTCCCAGCGCTGGTATTGTGGCCCAGATCCCTACCCTCACCGTGACCCCACCAAACACCCACTTACACTCCTAGTTTAATGGTTTTATGGAGAAGCACCATATTTGACATACAAAGACTTCAGTGCTTCAGTTTTTTATATGCATATACAACAGCAAACAATTCATTACTAGAAATGGATAAAACATATATATTAAAACACTTGCCATTTAAGAATCCATAAATGTATTTAACCTAACCCTATTTTTACAAAAACTGGGACATTTCTGAGGACCGCTCTAGCCGGGGACAAGTCCCCAGAAACAGTGTCCCCATTTTTACAAAAATGGGGACAGAGTGGAGAGTCGCTATAGGAACCTGAACACAAGACTGGTAGACATTTGTTTTCTTTGTGGCAGTGCAAAATAGAGATAGAACATTTCGACAAAGTGCAAACAAAGTTCCACACTATAAGCTAAAATAATAAAATCGCAAATGTGCACACATCCGGTTGATGAGATGTTCTCGGAAGAGAACATGTTGACGATGGAAAGGGATTCTGCCGACCGCATCGTGATGGGTAGCTAGTTCCTTCGTCCAGGCATACCACACACACACACACACACACACACACACGCACACACACACACACACACACACACACACACACACACACACACACACACGAGAGGAGTCTAATCATCTGTATCATAACACAATAAAAGCGGCAGTGGCTCAGGAGGTAACTTGACCCACTTTAGCTCCCGCGGAGCTGGTTATTACCATGGTTGACACCGCCGTCGGTGTGTGAATGGGTGAATGTTCGGCAATAATTGTAAAGCACTTTGAGTGTCCCCCTGGTTAGAAAAGTACTATATAAATCCAGTAAATTGACCATGTAACCTATTTTTCCAAACCAATGAACAGCACCACGTCGATTTTAACCCGGCGACCTACAACTGGTCCCGCAGGTACTGAAACATGTCCTTGTTTTACCCAGTCGCACCCTGTACCGGAGCCTGGGGATGCGAGGGTCTGCCTACAGAGGTCACGTTGTTGTGCCCGGCTGTTGTTCTGACACGCTCTTTATTCGCCCCAGGATGCACTGCAGCAACGCCTGAAGCTTCTGACCAATGAGAAGGCTGAGCTGCAGAGCCACCTGATGGACTGTCGCGTAAGCATCGAAGAAGAAGGAAAGGTGTGTTGGGCCTCTGGTTCTGCTTGTGAAAATAATTGTATTAGGTTTTAGTAGGTTGTATGAACGCAAGACTACAACGATGGCCGCAGTGTGTGCCGCATGGGACTTTCGGCCAATGAACGATAGGTCTCTGATTGTGGTTAATGGGCTGTGTGTGTGTGTGTGGGGCAGCTTTTCATAATACCATGAAATCATTACTATTGTGGTATGCTGCTCCATTAACATTCTTGTTGACTATTATCATAAGCAAAGGATTAAGAAGGATTAGTCTGACTTTTTTTTTTTTACATTGATACAATTTTCCTCATTCTTTGTCTAATAATGATGTATTCCCCGCCGCGCATTTCCCCCTGGTTCATTGTTTATTGTTTCACGCAACAAGTAGCGAGCTATTTTGTGAATCTGGGTTTATAGCATAGCATTAGCATTAGCAGCCAGCAAGTAAGCCTTGCTCTAATCCGCGCGTCCGAACGCTGAAAACCCACCTGGGAAACACGCACATGCACAGAGGCAGCGGGTTCACCTCTGCCCTTCCGCTCTGTCTGACATTCTCGATTTTGTTCACTCTTAAGAAGTCCAACGAATCAAATTGAGTTGTGTGATGACGGCGTAGTTAATACATGCAAAAACATCTACCGTACATCAAAACACTAACCGAACGTTTTTCTCCTGTGAATGTCAGGCGTTTCATAAAACCAACGATGAGAGACGTGCGTATCTTTCAGAAATCGCCAAGGTAAGCGCTTTCCATCAATCCATGTTCACTTGGGTCCCAGCTGATGACAGAATGAGCGAGACTCCTAAGCGCACTATTGATCTGTGAACGAGTGACATGGTGAGGAATTGTGGTTGTGCGTAAATGGGAAGTGGGGGGTGTAGGGCAGTGTGGCTGAGTGCTATGAAAAATAATATTGCGGAGGGAGAGTGAACAGCCTGTGCTCTCCGTCGGTTTCCCTCACACTCTCAGGCCTAGTTATCTGCTCTCATGCACGCTGGTTGTTCACCCATTACATAATCTAAGAAATGTAAGTCAAGGACTGTTTAGCATCGCAGCAATGCGGCAGTGCTTGAGACAAAGGCCTCAGCAGGGAACTGTTATTCTGTTTGAACAGTTTGAAAACAGTTTGTTGAGAGGTTTTCCCTTGGATGAAGGTTGGGTGTGTCGTTGGATGTAATCTGAATGTGGGCGCGTTGAAGCCCTTTGACGCCGTAGCTGTGAGGCAGTGCTGTGTGTGTGCAAACAAACTGGACTTGGCCTAACTCTCCTGTAAAACCTGCCTGCTACAGCTGTCCTCCACACTGGAAGCTAACAGGAGAGTTCAGTACCCCACCCAGCCACGGGGGGCGCCGGAGACCCAGCAGAAGAAGTCAATAAGGTACAGTGCAAGGCATGAGAAACGTTAACCAGCCTTTAATAAGGAATTGTGCCTTGGTGATGATTTTATTCAAAACAAACATTAAATCCTCCCAAATGACATGTGTTAACCTTACATTAATGTGATTCATGGCATCAATTTGACATGTCAAATCTGTAGTTAGTTATAGTAACATAATGCAGATTCGTGTAATTGCTTTTGATAAAATACCAAATGTGACTTTTTGATTTATGTTCCGCTGAAGGATTTACATGCCATGTTGGTGTTGGTCTTTCATATTCTGCATTCATGAGTTAATTATGATTCATGTATTCATCTGCCATTCTGCTCCCCAATGCTAGAGAGAAGCAGGCCAGCAGGAGGACAGACACTGAGTCCAAGGCAGGAGAAGGAGGAGGAGGAGCACGGAGGTGCCCAGGGAGGAAGGCTGTGACAGGGAGCAGACTCCCAACCCTCAAACAGCAGCTGAAACAGGGCATCTAACCTGAGAACGGTGTCGGTTGGTACTCTGTGTACATTTCCACCTTAATAATGCATCACACACACAGCGAGTAAATGTTGTCAGGATTTGAGGTAGCCCGCTTATGATAACAAATAAGCTCTACTAGTTATAACATGCCATAGCATGTAGGGTTAGTGACACACCCTGGCACTAATTGGAGCCATCCACAGACAGCCATTACAGTAAGCAGCATTTCGTCCTGGCACGGTTCCATCGGTTTGACTAGTATTTACTTACTCTTCAAGGACCATTTTCTAGGTCCTCCCTGACTTTTTGTGACATTTGTGAAGTTCTTGTATGTGTCTCACAAGGGGGCATTTTGTAATGCAAATAAACAACCCAAAAAAAGGCTCCCTCCCTACGTTTCTCAGCCAATGAGATGATGACGCTGTGTGCGCAAATGTGATTGACAGGCAAGTTGGATTCCTGAAACATTGGTCAGAAATGAGCCGGGAGCAGTCTAAAGTCTAGATTGTCTCATACAGAGGCAGGCGCAGTAGACTCTTGTGAGATATACTCCCAGAGGATTTCACTCTCTGATAGTTGACCGATGGCTACGGCATTTCTAACATATTTTACTCAAATTCAGAGTAAAATATAAAACCTGCTGCCCCTTTAGTACTGTTGTCTGTTCAGCCAAGAAGGTCATTGTGGCAAATGTGTAGTACCGCAATAAATATTAGAAATTCACTGCACCATTATTATTTATCTTATCTTGTAGATTGGTTTTAATATGAACTCCTCATTTTGTATATAAAGACCAGACATGATTGTTATTATGTCGTAATATGATATAGCCTACATGTTATTCAAGATTGGATTACACTAAATTAATCAAATATTGTGATTATAATTTGATAATTGTATCTGAAATAAACAAAATAAATCATATTTTGTTTGTACTTGCTTTGTAGAAAAGAAAAAGCAAATATGAGGAGGTGGTGGAGGAGGGGGAGGTGGAGGAGCCGGTGAAGGAGGAGGAGGAGGAGGAGGAGAGGGGGGTGGAGGAGAAGGAGGAGCCGGTGGATGAGGAGGAGGAGGAGAAGGGTGGAGGAGAAGGGGGTGGAGGAGAAGGAGGAGGAGGAGGAGAAGGGGGTGAAGGAGGAGGAGGAGGTGGTGTTACCGGGTGTTCTGGTTCAAGTGAGCTCAGAATGCCTACGTCTGAAAGGCCAACTGAGAAAGAGGGTGGCGTCCCCCCCCCCCCCCTACACTCTGCGTATCCAGCACTGAATCCCTTTCTTCTGCCGCTCGGCTCATCTACTTAGCAACCACACTTACAACCCAAACCCACCCACCGACTGCCTCGGCGAACGTGGGTGTGAAGAAAACTGAGTCCACAGAGTGCCTTTGAATGATGCCCTTTTTTCTGAGGAATGTAACAAAACAACTCCGCTTTTACAGCAGAGCGATTGCTTTGAGCTGCTTCAGAGTGATGAATCACCCACACATTCAAAATCAAACACAATTTCAATAATGGCTGAGCTTTGAGTCGCTGTTGAGAGTATAATTTTCTGATTTTGAAATTAGATCTTCTAATAGGGGAATATTCTTTGCCTTTTTATTTAATGCAATTTACAGTCATAGTTCCTCGACATATTTTTTATGTGTTTACTACACTAGTTTTAGTCTTGTGGCAGTTATCCAGTATTTTGAGTGTGCGGTGTACATATGCCATTTATTTTATGTTTCATGTCCATCAAATCCCACACAGACACAGTTGGCATGCCAGTTGACAATATTTGATATCCTAAAGTGTGTGTGTGTGTGCATGTGCGTGTGTGATAACATGAGAGGAAATGCCAATAGACACCTTCTTTATGACGCAAATTCAACCCTGCCATTGTTTCACTGAACGTGATTGGATGGTGAACCAGTGAATGGGTCTTGTAAACCAGGAAGTGCTGATGGAATAGAGACCATACAAGTAGAACAAAGTCCTCTGCCACTAATGTCCTAACTCGGATGTAGTGAGCTGATTTCTCCCACCCCCCCCCCCCCCCCCCCCCCCCTCTGTGTTGTCGCTCAGGCTGTGACGCACATCCCACACTCCCTATGACCCCACACACACACACACACACACACACACACACACACACACACACACACACACACACACACACACACACACACACACACCCATTGCCTCCCATACATCTGCCAAAACACGATGCCAAATAAGTGATATTCACAACTTTACTGGAAGGAAAAGAAAGTAAGTCCATTAAAAACACATATGTTAAAATCCCATATGACTGATTGGGATCTCATCGATGCTCTTTCACAGCCCTTCCACACTGCTGTGTTCCGCTGCTATCCGTCACTTCACCACTGAGTCGTGTCTTTGGTAATTGGAACGCCAGTTATGACATTTAATCGACGTCTCATCTAACACGTGTGTGATGGGGGGGTTTACAACCATGTTTGTTCAAATAACCACAATGTACACATACAGGATGTGTAGCCTGGGGGGGGGGGGGGGGGGGGGGGGGGGCATGGTTTCAGGAATGACAGTTTGATGATAGTTAGATATAGGTTAAAAACAGATAGAATAGACGCACAGACATAGAGTTCATCAGAGATTTCAATGTGGTGGTGTTGGTAGTTCCCTGGCCCCTGTAGTTTAAGATGTAGGTTTCTGCTTTCTGTCCCCCCACCCACTGGCATACTGCATTGCTTTCTATAATCTAGAGATGCTAAAACAGAAAATAACTTGTACAAACATCTGAGCTGTGCCAGTTACTGATTGCAGTGGGATCTATGGCTCCAACCTCCTATATTAGAATTAAGTAGCAACTATATCCTACACGGCATGTCTGGATTGACTTGGTTTGCTATGTATGGATATGGCTACCGTTGTCTAAACAATGAGGTAAGCGCATTACATAACATGGTCACATGCAAATATTATTGTGTTAATCAATTACACTGGATTAGTTTCCCGTGTTCTAAAACCCTAGATTGTTCCAAGAGGTGATCATATAATAAGAACAAAACATATAATGTCATGACGTATCGATCTTTGAATACTGTTGAATAATAAAATCGTTATGAAATATCACAGGAGGGAAAAGTAGGCCTACTGCTCACACTCTGTCCTGACAGCCAACCCCTGTTTTGGAGGGGGGCTGCACGAGGTGGTGCACGCGTCCAAATAATGAGTTTGCATCCCAATGAGGGGGGGGGGGGGGCTAAAGAGAGAGAGAGAGAGAATGGGAAAGGGGAAGCAGCTGGTGCGCGTTCCAGTCCACCCTAGCTCACTCTCACAACACACACACTCTTCTCTCTTTCACACACACACACACACACACACACACACACACACACACACACACACACACACACACACACACACACACACACACACACACACACACACACGGTGGACACTGGTGGAGCAGATCGACCGGACAACAAAGAAGTGACACAAGGGGGGGATTTACACAAACATCAACACTGTCCGGTGCCGACCGAGCCCATAACGCACGCTTTTGTCCATACTGAGACATTTAAAGTCAGACAGAATGGACGGGACCGTCAAAGAAGCTTTACTTACACGCGTAGGTAAGAACTGTCAACGGGCTGTTTATTATTATTATTTTTAAAGCTAAAATTGTGTCTTATTTATTCAAGTTAAATCTAACGCATACCCCCTTCTCTCTCATCATTGTCATTTTTCGGGTGGCACTGAAAGGTGCATTGCACGCAGTTCTGTGATAATACCCAAGTCATTCTTTTTTGGAGCCGTAGTGCTTAAAAAAGTGCCGCATAGAACCCCTGCTTACCGCCAATATATATAATTTATCTATCTGTATTTGCAGGACTGTGCGCATCTTGTAAATAGAAGTCTCGAGATCGATGTGGAATGGGCAATACCATTATTGATTCGTGACTGCTCTCTCTCTCCTCCCTCCTCGCTCTCTCTTTCTCTCGCTCTCTCTCTCTTCCCCCTCCTCTCTCTCTCTCCCCCCCCCCCCCCCCCCCCCCCCACCCATCTCTGCTCCTCCTATCACTCACGACTCTATTCGCAGTTCATTCTGTTTGACAGCAGGTCATTACCCGTACTGTCCCGTGCGCGGATTAAATGCACTTAATCTCTTATTAGGGGCTTATTTTTAGAGCCAACGCGAGCTCCTGCTCCGTCGATCTCATTGTGGCTTGTTTTCGTTATACCTCGACTTCGAGATCTTTTTCTTATATTTAGTGGTGAAACTTTTTCTGTGTGTACCATAACCTTTTGTTTTCTTACCAGATAGTACAGCCATAATAGTCACTCTAGGCAGCGAGATGGAACTGGAGCATTTTGAGGAGCGGGACAAAGCTCAAAGACTCAGCCGAGCCAGTGCGAGGATGAACGGGGTGCCGAGTCCAACGCACAGCGCCCACTGCAGCCTGTACCGGACCCGGACCCTTAAGACTATTGCCGAGGAGAAAAGGGCCAAAAAGGTCCGCTTCTATCGCAACGGAGACCGCTATTTCAACGGCATAGTTTACGCCATCTCAATGGACAGGTTCCGGACCTTTGATGCGCTTTTAGCTGACCTTACTCGTTCCTTGTCCGACAAAGTGAACCTACCCCAGGGAGTCCGCACCATTTACACCCTTGATGGCACTAAAAAGATTAACACCATCGACCAGTTAGTTGAAGGTATGTATCAGTCCTTATAGCCCTGGTGTTGAAATGTATATGACAATAAACTTAATCCTGTAGAGATATTGAGTCGATGGCTTAATAAGCTTCAATCCTCTCCTCACATATCCCCCGTCTTCTCAAGTTCTCCTTTCTTGTCAAGTTTTCATCTTTTCCTTTCGCCCTCCATTTTCTTTCCTATTATCTTGAATACATCTCCAAAGCTTGAAAGAAAGGCGGACCTGTGTCAACATCATGTACAGTATTTAATGCACAGTTTATTGTTCATGCATTTTCTCCTTTACAATCGTAATGAGTTGTCATATTACAAGCCGCACGACCCAACTTAATCAAACCTAACATCATTAAAAATGGATACAACTACGTATGGCTAAAGTAACGACCCACTGAACCCCCCCCCCCACCCCCCCCCCCCCCCCCCCCCCCCCCCCCCCCCCCCCCCCCCCCCCCCAAACAACAACACGATACTCCACAGGAGACAGCTACGTGTGCAGCTCCATCGAGGCGTACAAGAAGCTGGACTACTCCAAAAACGTCAACCCCAACTGGTCGGTCAACGTCAAGGCCCCGGCCACGGCCTCCCGGGGCCCGCCCTCCCTGGGCAGCGCCAAGACGGGGGCCCCCGAGAGCCGAGAGATCAAGGACTTCATCCGGCCCAAGCTGGTGACGGTGGTGAGGAGCGGCGTGAGGCCGCGCAAGGCCGTGAGGGTGCTGCTGAACAAGAAGACGGCGCACTCGTACGAGCAGGTGCTCACCGACATCACGGACGCCATCAAGCTGGACTCCGGCGTGGTGAAGAAGATCTACACGCTGGATGGCAAGCAGGTGAGGAGGACCTAGCTGACGCGGAGGTTCAAGCTGGCCGTTGGGTGCCAGCGGGGCTTATCTGCCGAGCGGCCATGGCGGTTCTACCTGGGCTGGCTGGCTGGCTGGGTGGCTGGGTGGCTGGCTGGCTGGCTGGCTGGGTGGCTGGCTGGCTGGCTGGCTGGGTGGCTGGGTGGCTGGCTGGCTGGCTGGGTGGCTGGGTGGCTGGCTGGGTGGCTGGCTGGCTGGCTGGCTGGCTGGCTGGGTGGCTGGGTGGCTGGCTGGGTGGCTGGGTGGCTGGGTGGCTGGCTGGGTGGCTGGGTGGGTGGGTGGGTGGGTGGGTGGCTGGCTGGGTGGCTGGGTGGCTGGCTGGGTGGCTGGCTGGCTGGCTGGCTGGGTGGCTGGGTGGCTGGGTGGCTGGCTGGGTGGCTGGCTGGGTGGCTGGCTGGCTGGCTGGCTGGGTGGCTGGGTGGCTGGCTGGGTGGCTGGGTGGCTGGGTGGCTGGCTGGGTGGCTGGGTGGGTGGCTGGCTGGCTGGGTGGCTGGGTGGCTGGCTGGGTGGCTGGCTGGCTGGGTGGCTGGGTGGCTGGCTGGGTGGCTGGGTGGGTGGGTGGGTGGGTGAACCTAGAATCTTTGGCGGGAAACCATGGAAAAACACGAATCTAAGTGCATTCTAAGCACTGCCCCGGGGGAGCGGAATGCAGAACCTCGAATAGTGCATTGAGTTGCCGTGGTTACCCAATACCTGTGTGGCCGGCGGTGTGATACTAGGTTGGTTTCACGAAGTTTCTAGAAGGTTTACCCACCCGACTGACCAATACGGCCGCTGGGTGGATAGGGGCCAGAGAAGGTCTCTCTTTATGCAGACGATATGCACATTTTTCGGTGATCTTTGGTTTGTTTGTCAGGATGAGACTGGTTGGTGTGTGAGGTGTGTTAGGTGAAGTTAGGCGTATGCTTCGGCTGCTGCACATGAGGACAAGTTCTCTCTGGAAAATCCCCTTGGAAAATGCCTGAATTGCAGATTTCATTTGAAGATTTCTACTTCTATACGTTCTTTCTTTAGGCATTGTATCACAGGAGAATCAACAGAAGCGGTTGTTCTTGTTGTTGCATCACCATAACGTGTCCCTGAGGCTTATGGTGTTTAGGGTGAAATCATGCTAGCAGAACGCGCGCGGGAGGAGAAAGAAAGGTGGAGCGAGGGAGGCGTATGCGTGGCACGCACAGATATGTGTCACATCCATGAATGGAGGTTCTTGCCTACTCAACCGTGATGTATGCCAGAGCATCGGGAATCACAAATAACTTCTAGTTTCCCGCTTCACAGATCTAGCTGCCTCCTTCCTCTTTAGAGAGAGAGAAGAGAGAGAGAGACCGAGAGAGAGATACCCCCCCCCCCACACACACACACACACACACACACACACACACCCTTACACACACACTCACTCTCACACCCACACCCACACCCACCCACACATACACACACACACACACACACACACACACACACACACACACACACACACACACACACACACACACACACACACACACACATAGACATATTTAGCCTCAGATGCTTGTCAACACTGAATAGCAAACAAATCCAAAGCACATGTTAAGCATTTGTCTTTTTGGAATGGCGTTGCGGTGCAGACACACAGCCCAGACCCCAGCCCTATGTGAATATATTGATGTGTGTGTATTGCCCCTGGCACCACATCATGACAGGCCCCTGTCACGGTGACAGGTCCCTCTTGGTTTTCATGACGTGTCTCATGTGGTTACAACCTCAGGGCTTTAATTCAATGATCCACTGTTGGTCCAAGCAGGTCAGACTATCTGATCCCACTCCGCTGGCGTGTGATCCCTGGACCGCCACCAGAGATGGTGGCCGTTCCTGTTTCAGGGTTGATCATGCATGGTTGTTTTTACTTTTGAGAAACCTCAATGGGTTAGGTGCTATATCAACCAGAGGTCTACGTAGGTTAGCCGTTAGCAGTCGAAGAAAAATACAGTATAGCCCTGGAATACAGTATATCCCAGATTGTTACCTGTTGGTGAATGTTAACTTGACGATGGCATGGTGCTATTCAACTAACTATTTCGTTAGCCGTTGGTGAATGTTAGCTTGATGATGACATGGTGCTATACTACTAACCCTTTAGTTAGTCGTTGGTGAATGTTAGCTTGATGATGACATGGTGCTGTACTACTAACCCTTTAGTTAGCCGTTGGTGAATGTTAGCTTGACGATGACACAGTGCTATACTACTAAACCTTTCGTTAGCCATTGGTGAATGTTAGCTTGACGATGACACGGTGCTATACTAACTAACCCTTTTGTTAGCCGTTGGTGAATGTTAGCTTGACGATGACACGGTGCTATACTACTAAACCTTTCGTTAGCCATTGGTGAATGTTAGCTTGACGATGACACGGTGCTAAACTAACTAACCCTTTTGTTAGCCGTTGGTGAATGTTAGCTTGACGATGACATGGTGCTTGCTGCTCTCACCAGTTCACAGTAGTGCCTTTGTAAGTAAGACTTTTATAGAAGATACTTTTTAGAGCCGACATTGATTAGGCCTGTAGGCATGGTTACACACTAGCTGTGCCAGATGGGCTTGGATGAGGACAGAACCAACCCATTGCTATTTTCATTGTTTTTATGGTGAACTGTATCAGTGTGTGTGTACTGTATCTGTGTGTGTGTATGTGTGTGTGTGTAGTGCATGAGAGTGTGGGAGACAGTCTATAATTAAGAGAAACGGGTGGTAGATGAAGGATGCCGGGAGATAATGAACACATTCAACGCTCAACAGATTTCCATGCACAGATCCCACTGGAACATGCGACTGCAGAGATGCAAGTGAAAGTCTCTGGTGTAGCTCTACAGAAAAGGGCCGCATGGGTCGACTGAACCTGCAGTTGACCGGAGCCAGTGGAAGATGTCTGAACGTTGCATTGTGTCATCGAATCCACACTGCTCGTCTAAGCAAGAAAATGGCGAACTTCTACGCAAAATAAAACGCTTTGGGCTGCTCAATTGGTATCGAGAGCTCAGGGGATTTTGGTCAGATGAGGGATCACTATAATGAAACGAAGACACCATTGAACGACACAATCGTTGCCACGCCAAAACGGATCACATTGAGTTGTTTTGCTTAATTGCTTCCTTTGCTGTTAATGAATAGCGTTGAAAGGAACGAGCGTCACTTATGGGCGACATATGTTGGCGACATCTGAAGACGCAGGATACAATTTCAGAAGTGGCAAAGGTAATCAACTAAGTGCCTGTCAGTATAATGTTTCACAAAGTGGTGTGTGTGTGTGTGTGAGAGAGAGACCTATCATTCATTGAGCCAGTGTTGGAACTGGGTTTCTGGGTCTTGCTTTGAGTGGAGCTTGTTGTCCCAGTAGGTCTACACAGAGGGAGGGAGGGAGAGAGAGAGAGAGAGAGAGAGAGAGAGAGAGAGAGAGAGAGAGAGAGAGAGAGAGAGAGAGAGAGAGAGAGAGAGAGAGAGAGAGAGAGAGAGAGAGAGAGAGAGAGAGAGAGAGAGAGAGAGAGAGAGCGAGAGCGAGAGAGAGAGAGAGCGAGAGAGGGGTTGCTCTACACGTTGACTCCATTAACCTCTGTAATGAGTTAGGGTTAGTGCAGAGACATTGTAGCAGAATGTAAATCCTCTTTCTTACAGCCATATTTCCTCTGTTGTGGATAAGAACTCAAGAAGTCAATACACCATGTTAGCATTATAGTCCATGTTGAAAATTTCCACAATCAATGTGGAGAGTTATGGTTATCTTCCAACATGATTTCATGATATTTGTAGGACAAATGTTTCAGGATTCACAAATGTCTTTTGTTTTGTTTAAAATGAAAACCACCAGAAGGCCTACATCATGTCATTAAAGATGAATAAGGGACATGGGAAACCACAAGAACTTGATCCTTGCAGTGTGTTCCTATACGAACAAACAAGAGATGGACGGATGGACGGTGTGGTGGGGCCGTTTACGCTGCTGAACACACCTCCGTTGGAAATGGCAGCTGTCTAAGAAAGTGACTAATTGGAGCGAGAGAGAGAGAGAGAGAGGGAAAGAGGGAGAGCTAGGGAGGGAGGGAGAGAGTGAGAGCGAGGGAGGGGGGGAGAGTAGAGGGGCGGAAGCAGCGAGGGCAGGGTAAGAAAGGCCAAGATCAAATTCCACCTCGATTCACAAATTAATTTGTCGCTGCGTCTCGGATCTCGGTGTAGATCTGGTGGTCTGGTATTTATAGCCCCTGTGAGACTCCCTGGTGGTCACCGGCATGCTCTGCCGCTCCCTCACACCCCCTACGATGATGCCATCTAGTTGCCTAGCAACCGGCCTGAGCTGCCCGTGATGTCACGCATCTGAGAAAGGAGATACAGGAGCCGCAAGTGGCTCAGATTACTGGCATGGGCTGTAAAGGAGCCCACGTATACCTGCCGCACACACGCACGCACGCACACACACACACACACACACACGCATGCGCTCACACACGCATGCGCTCACACACGCATGCACACACACAGGTTTCGAAAGCACTTCCTATGCATAAAGTTACATACTTGCTAACGTCATTTAAAACGCTCTGTCTGGCTTGTTCTCATGCACTAGTTAACGGTCATTTAGGCAGTGAACGGACATGGATGAACAGGCCTTGCTTCATGTTTTCGGATGCTGGATGTCATTCTCCAATGTTATTTATATATCGACTGATTTATTGTGAATTATTTTGCTGTGGATGTGTCAGGTCTGGCAAGTTGGTAGAACCGGGTCCCATCTGTGTGATTCATCGTTAATAACAATAATTAACAATAAATATGTAATATATACAGTATAGCACAAATACAGTTATTTGTGCTAAAAATAGTAAAATATTGTGTGGAATTGTTACAAAACGATGGAACCGTTTTAACACTGCATTAAAAATGAATAAAAAAAGATTTCTAGCATTGTTACTACTGTTGGTTCTTTTTACCGGGAATGCCTGCGTAATGTCTTGTTTACGAATAGTCTGCTTTTTTATACATTGAATGAACAAAGAATTGAATAGTGGGACAGAAGAGGCCTGGAGGCTCGGACAAAATGACTTTCTGTAAAGTTCAAGGGCGAGTGGAGCCATCCATGGTTACAGCCCCTGACCTTAGCTCTCTGCAACTGGGTGCTTGTGTTTCAACCCCAGCTGGCCCTAAACTATGCTGAACAAGAACACATCACAAACGCTTTTGACAGTACACAAAGAATGACCTGCTTTTGTGTATGTGTGTGTGTGCTAGCGGTGTCCGATATAGTTAATGATAGCTTAAATGTGTGTGTGGGCGTGCATGCATGTCCCTGTGTGTGTGTGTGTGTGTGTGTGTGTGTGTGTGCGCGTGTGCATGTACGTGTGTGCATGTGCATGTCCCTGTGTGTGAGTGTGTGTGTGTGTGTGTGTGTGTGTGTGTGTGTGAGCTTCGAGTAGGTTCCTATCAGTGCAGCTCAGGCTTCATCCTTGGGCTGTCAGTTCCTCTCCCTCCAGCTGACCGGAAGATTAACCTGTTAATGAAGTATTCATCAACGTCACTCAAGGCGCTATTCTACTAGTAAATCACAAATCTGCCAAATATCCCATTGGAAATGTACACATATTTTGGACTTTGGTTTTGTCTATGTTTACATTTGACGCTCCTCCTCAGTTCTATTTCCATCCCATAATGCTTCATGCGGCCTCCCTGCTGTCCATCTCTGACCCCCACCCACTACTTGCCACCGCCACGCTAATGGCCGAGCGAAGCTGGCGCGTTCGCAGCAGTTTAGTCCTCATTTAATTAGAACACGCCGCATCCACCGTTGTCCTGCAGAGAGAGCAGATGACTCTCTCTCTCGCTGTCTCTCTCGCTGTCTCTCTCGCTGTCTCTCTCTCAGTCTCTTTGTCTCTATGTCTCCCTCTCTCTGTCTCTCTCTATTTTCACTCTCTCTCCGTCTCTCTATGTCTCTCTATGTCTCTCTCCCTCTCTGTCCATCTCTATTTGAGCTCTATCTCTATGTTTCTCTGTCTCTCTCTATTTTTCTCCTCCCTGTCTCTCTCTGTCTCTTTCTGTGTTTCTCTACCTCTCCCTCTCCTTCTCCTTTGGTCCATATCCAACTCTGCAGAGGTTGTCTTGAGTGTCTGTTCCACATTCTGTCTGTTATGAAATGCTTCGTCGTCGTCGTCGTTGTTGTTGTTGCTTTTACTTGATGGTCGTTGAACATACTAGTGTTTTATTGTGACAGTGACTTTGTTTGGTGGGTCTGCTAACCAGAACTCTGGGTAGTCAGGTCCATCTGTTCTGGCTGTTCTGCTGAGTCACAGGCACTACGCAGCAATATTTCTATTGAGTGTGTGTATGTGTGGTTTTTGTGTGTGTGTGTGTGTGTGTGTGTGTGTGTGTGGGGGGGGGGGGGGTGTGTGTGTGTATATGTGTGTGTGCGTGTAGGTGGGGGATGGGGCTGTGGGTGTGTGTGTGTGGCTCTGTGTGTGTGTGTGTGTGTGGTTGTCTGTGTACGTGTGGTTGTGTTGTGTATGGCTGTGTGTGTTTGTGTGGCTGTGTGTCGGTACTTGTGCGTATTGGCTGTGTGTGTGTGTGTGTTTGTGTGTGTACGTGTGGTTGTGTGTCTACTCATGTCTGTGTGCTTGCGTCTGCATGCTTGTGATCTTATGCTGTAGTTGTGTATGTAGAGGTGTGTTGGTGGGGCAATGTTATTATCTACACCGTATTACATAACAAAGTGATGCTCAAGCACTTTGGAGCAGAGCTCCACAGTGAAATGCTCTTGCTCCTGTAAACAGCATATTTGGGGCTGATTAGTGAGTGATTATCTGTCTGGCTGTATGCTAATTGGCGTGTTTGTGAGGGTTTCTCCAGTAGCTGGTGTACATGGCTGGATCAGTCAGAGGATCCTCTGCCAAATATCCATTGATAGCAGATGTTTCCAGAACAGAAACACACACACTCTCACGTTCACTAACTCATGTCGTCTCTCACACGTTCATTCCGTCACTCACTCACCCACACACATGCACTCACCTTCTTACCAGCTGCTTGGATTACTCACATGCACATGTTTTTACGCTCACTGTTGCTTCTTGTCACACATCCACTCTGTCACTCACACACCATTCACTCACTCATACTCAATGCTGGTGAATCTCTCTCTCTCTCTCTCTCTCTCTCTCTCTCTCTCTCTCTTCGTCTCTGTTTTTCTATGTTCGTTTTTCTCTGTGTGTCTCTCTCTGTATCTCTCTTTCTCTCCCTCTCTGTCTATGTGAGTCTGTCTCTCTCTATCTCTGTGCATGTGTCTCTCTTTTGTCTCTCTCTCTCTCCGTCAAACATACTCTTTCTCCCTCTCTACTCTCTACTAGCCAGAAAAGTGATACCTCCATGGAGAAACATTAGTTCAGGACAGTGGGTGGTTATGTAACAGAATAAGAGCTTGTCTTCTGGCCTTGGATTTCTACTGAGAGCGCCTACTCAGCTCAATGGAAGTTTTGAAACGGTATACAACACTCCTCCATGCCCGATTTCTCCATTCAGTGTTTTCTCTCTTTCTCTCTCGCTCTCTCGCTCTCTCGCTCTCTCGCTCTCTCTCTCTCTCGCTCTCTCTCTCTCTCTCTCTCTCTCTCGTATCCTATTCCTCTCTCTCCCACAGCTCCCAATGTTGCACCCATGGAATTACTGCAGTTGGAAGTTGGATTGATCGTTTTGCTTCAGTGTTGTTATTGATTAGTAGTGATGATGTCGATACCGGGCTGCGATCATTAGCAAAGAACACATTTCCAGTGGATACATCTGATACAAAGAGCCAAAGGGACAGTTTTGTTACTTTCACTTTCACTTTTACATTAATGTAGTCAAACTGAATGAGTGTATCATGTTGCACTTGACTTCATTTGTCCTGGATCTTGCCAAACTTCAGAGTAAGACACCGGAGTGGGTACTAATGAGCAAACCGTACATCGTATTGCTCCACCTATGCAAGTCAACTCTAATGCTGCAGAATAGCTTCAGCTGCTTCAGCACCATGGACAGCATCATACACTGAAACTGTGCTGTGGCCTTTCTCTTTGGGAAGGGGTCTGTGAAACCTTGGTGTGGGAAAAAAAAAAATCACATTGGCATAACTGTACAACAGCAGACTGTCTGGTTCCCTGTGTGTTTACAGTCACACAAAGCACCAATTCTGGTTCATATTTGTAACGCGACCCAAAAAAGGGTTTTTGCTTCACTTCGATAACGGCCCACATAATTTTGGATTCATAGATTCAAACACGTTATTATTATCTGTCCCGACATGGCCGTGCCGGGACAATAAATAAAGACTGTTATTTTAGATAGAATGAGGAGAGGAAATTAATGGCAAATATACATGTATGAAATGTGTGAAGTCTGCAGAGCTGCATTTGAAGTAGTAAACACACAGGCTCCTACAAGAACTTCTGCTTTCATTTGAGTTCTCAGGCTCTAGAGGCATCACACACACACGAATGACACACGGAGGTCGGAAGGTGTGTGTGTGTGTGCATGTGTGTGTGCATACGTGTGTGTGTGTGTGTTCATATCCATGTATGGTACCTAGCTGCTGTTGCTACACCAGTGTGGCTGCTACAATTATGAACCTATTGACATATGAAGCTAATCCCTGTGATGTTGTCATATTTTTTGCTTGTAGACTTATTTTCCCTACCATTACCATTACGATCCATATAATGTAAAGGCTTGGAGGGCCGCCATTAAATCAGGCCACACGAGCACCAAAAACAGCCAATTAAAGAACCTCTGTGATGTCATTGGTCATAAGGCTGGTTTCATAGGAGCATGGAGCATGTCTTCATCTGTGTGGCCACAGTGTGTGTGTGTGTGTGTGTTTCATCCAATCAATTGTCAATTATGATCATGATTGTAGTCTAGACAGTTGTGTATCGGACTATACCAAAATCACTAAAACCAAGGGCGTCTCGTCATAGAATGTTTCTACATTGACTGAGCATTGCCTCCTTGTGGCGTACATGAATACTGCGGGAATGTACATTTCAAATATTCCGTTTTGTATTGCGAATTTTATCTGTTGTAATTGTTGTCATAAAACCAATACAACAAAATAAACAAACGGATATATTGGCAAAGAAAGTGTTAGAAAATAGTAATATAAAGGCAATTAGATTAACAATAAAGAAGACGGCACTCGCGTTGCTGTTTGGTGAATTGACGCAAGATGGCGACATGAGAATACAATTATTTCTCTCACAATCAGGTTGCCAGTATACTTGTTATGTAATCACCTCTTAGCTCGAGAGTATGTTACTACGCAGTCACAGACGCACTACACAGAAGTGATTGAGAAGCAAATCTGATCTCTGTATTCAGAAAATTTATTAAATTAAAATAAAATTTTAATTTGTGCAACATTGTGGGACATGTGGGACAAAGATTTTAGATTTGTCCCATATATTTATTCAATCCACACACACTTCATGCAACATGTATACATCAGAATATAACTTAACAGACACAAATCCACAGTCCACTATATCAAACAACACAGAGTCACAACCAAGCTTTCAGTTAAATGCATGGGCAGGTTGGAGAGGCCCTGCAATGCCATGGTCCAACACACAGCTCTACTTTCTGGATGGGACCCCTGTGGGAGGCTCAGGGAGAGGTTGGCCAGTGGTACTGTGGGGCTGTGGGCCTGATCATAAGTCACAGAATGAGTGTGATCAGCATACACAGTGCACTGTTACTGTATACTGTGTAATAGTGCAGGCAACAGATAGACTGCTTTAGTACAAAAGAACGGCCCAACTACCTCATCAATTGTTTAAATCAAACCGCTACTACTAAAAGCAGTGAAATTACATTTAATCTTAAGAACAGTGTTTCCTAACAGCTTATCAGCTATTATTCAGATGTTTTACATATTTCGCTGGTGGCTTTACCCCTGAATGTGCCAGAAATGCATATGACCTTGATTTCATTTTCTCATCTGTGCTGGACCATCTGTTTCTAGTCATAAAGATACCACGACGTGTCCAATAGGAGTACT
This sequence comes from Lota lota, assembly GCA_026745465.1. NCBI lineage: Eukaryota > Metazoa > Chordata > Actinopteri > Gadiformes > Lotidae > Lota > Lota lota. Next base: position 1,352,377 of record JACYXH010000575.1, read on the forward strand.
AAACAGACCGCTCCAATTATGCACACATTTCTATGTGCAAACAATAACTGAGACACACTAAATCTCTCACTCTCTCTGTCTTTGTTGTTGTTGAACCGGGGTTAGCTGTTGTGTAACCGTGCCA
>JACYXH010000575.1:1357500-1407500 GCA_026745465.1 Lota lota
TATTGACAGCTTGTCAGGGGAGGCGGGACTTTCAAAGACGCCTTGAAGCCGAGTTTGCTTTCTGCATGGTGACAAAGAGATGAGCTGTGCTCAAAACACAAACTCAAATGGTGAAGGACTTACAGTGACAGTTATACCAAAGGACTAAATGAATCAGCCATAGGCTAGACAGAGAGAGAGAGAGAGAGAGAGAGAGAGACATCGTGCACATCTTGCTAATTATCACTCTGTGACACACTGTCCTCCCATCAAGACTCACCATCAGTCACAGGGAACACACGCACACGCACACACACTGCATAGAGGACATGGCACGGCTGTTCATTATGCTGTTGCATTAGTGTTGGTTTTAGTTTATTCAGACACTTTGAGATTTGGTGGATCATTTCATTAACGTTTTACGGCGCAACCTTCATTTCTTGAAAGATGGACAACAGAAATCGGTCATGCACTTCTCATTACGTCATTAAGGGTTATCAAGGTGTGCGTTTGGCATCAGAAAATGCCAAGCCTAGCCACTCACATTACGGCGATGGTTCCTATTGGCTGCGTTTCGGACTTTGAGGAAGTACAAGCCACACTAAACAGTGAGAGGGGGGCGGGGCTTTAGACCACACCCCTACAATCGTTGAGATGTATACCAATACACTTTATGATATTTTCCTGGCATTATACTGGGAAGGTGTGTAGTGGATACATCCCCTCTGTGATATGTTATGGTTATTTTATGCTTTTAGATCCAGTGGTCCATCACTTTAAGTTCGATTCAAGTAACCGTCTGTTCCTCGGTTCGGGGCTGGGTTGAGGTGTAGGAGTGCTGTTACTGTTGCTACAGGGCAGCCCTGCTGTAGCCTACCTGCTGCTTCAGCCTACCTGCTACTGTAGCCTACCTGCTGCAGCCTACCTACTGCAGCCTACCTGCTGCAGCCTACCTGCTGCAGCCTACCTACTGCAGCCTACCTGCTGCAGCCTACCTACTGCAGCCTACCTGCTGCAGCCTACCTGCTGCTGCAGCCTACCTGCTGCAGCCTACCTGCTGTAGCCTACCTGCTGCAGCCTACCTGCTGTAGCCTACCTGCTGCAGCCTACCTGCTGCAGCCTACCCGCTGCTGCAGCCTACCTGCTGCAGCCTACCTACTGCAGCCTACCTGCTGTAGCCTACCTGCTGCAGCCTACCCGCTGCTGCAGCCTACCTGCTGCAGCCTACCTGCTGCAGCCTACCTACTGCAGCCTACCTGCTACAGCCTACCTGCTGTAGCCTACCTGCTGCTGCAGCCTACCTGCTGTAGCCTACCTGCTGTAGCCTACCTGCTGCTGCAGCCTACCTGCTACTGTAGCCTACCTGCTGCAGCCTACCTGCTACTGTAGCCTACCTGCTGTAGCCTACCTGCTGTAGCCTACCTGCTGTAGCCTACCTGCTGCTGCAGCCTACCTGCTGCTGCAGCCTACCTGCTGCTGCAGCCTACCTACTGCAGCCTACCTGCTGCAGCCTACCTGCTGCAGCCTACCTGCTGCAGCCTACCTGCTGCAGCCTACCTGCTGCAGCCTACCTGCTGCAGCCTACCTGCTGCAGCCTACCTGCTGCACACCTGTGTTTGATGAAGTGTCGCCTCCCTGTCCCCTCAGAGTGTCGCCTCATGAAGCCGGTGAACTACGGCAAGATATCGGCCGTGCTGAGCCGGGGGACCCCCAGGTCGCTCCCCCACCGCAGCAAGTCCCCCGTCTCCGGTGAGATCCGCCACCTCTCTCTTACCCTCTCCTCGTCTTCTTCCTCTGCACTTTTGTTTTAACAAACATTCACTCTGTTCTTTTCTCTCCTTGCTTGCTTATTGTGTGTGTATATGTGTATGCATGTGTGTGTGTGTATGGATGTGTGTGTGTGTGTGTGTGTGTGTGTGTGTGTGTACATGAACGCGTGTGTGAGTGTGTGTTTGCATACACGTGTTTGTTTGCATGAACGTGTGTGTATTTGAATGAGTGCATGTCAGAATGTCTGTGATGTAAAGGCATATTTGATAGATAGTGGTCTCAACTTTTTGTGTGTGTGTGTTCGTTTGTGTGTGTTTATATGTGTGTGAGCGTGATTGTCTGACTATGTGTTGCAAAGGCATGTCTAATTAACAGTGTCCTCCACCCTAATGAGAATGGCAATGTTGTGCTTTAGTTTCATTACTTCTTAATGAGTTTTCTTTAGCATTACTTCATCAATGGGGCTTCAAATAAATGGGGTTTTCAATGAGCACTAAACTTTGAGGTGCGTGTGAGTATGTGCACGTGTCAATGTGCATCTGCATATAGATGGCAGTGTATGTATCACTACATATACATGTGTGTGTGTTTGTGTGTGTGTGTTCTGCATATGAATTCTAATAAGACAGATGGAGAACCGTAGACAGGGCTGTGCGTGGTAGACGAAAAGAGGGAGAGGGAGAGAGAGAGAGCGAGAGAGAGAGGGCGGTAGAGAGAGGAGATGAGCGATAGAGAGAGAGAGTGGGGTGAGTCAGTCTTGCAGCCCCAGACAATCTCCCCCAGACATACCAATGAACGCCAATAACACATCCAAACGTCTGCTGTGCCGTATGTGTTTCTGTTTCCAATGACAACCAATCATTGTTATTGTTATTATTATTATTACCATTATTATCATGGACAGTCGTCGTGTTTAATTGAGTTACAGTACCGCAATTGGAACAAGAAGCTTTAGTAAAAAATCGATTCTTATTAGAATAGTAGAATCGAATCATGAGGAAATTAGGGTTGCGACATTATTAAGGAATGCTGCCTTCCTGCTGGAAAGGATCGTTAGCTTCCATCACTAAGCTAAACGGGGGTCTGGAAATGGGGACCAGATGACTGGAACCTGTACATTCCGCAGCTCCGAATTAGTTTCTTATGGGATCTGTGTTAACGTAAGCTCCCTTATGGCTTTGAAGGTGATGCAATGGCAAGCAACTTACCTGACACACACACACACGCACACACACACGCACACGCACACGCACACGTACACGTGCACTGACAAACATGCTCAGTGGACTATGTCCGAAAGGTAAAGCAGACAGTCATCAGAAATGCGATTCGCATCATTCTGAGTTCAATCATAACGTTGAGCTGACCAATCATAACGTTGAGCTGACCAAACATGGTGGCGTGGGTGAGCCACGCCAAGAGAGTCGGCGAAAGAAGAGGGAGACGGGGAGTCGGGGAGTCCGAGACAGAAACCGAGACAATGATACTGACTTGTCTGGGTTACCATGGGAACGTGGAACTGTAAGAGCATGTGGCTGGAGTGTCCATATATGGCAGTGACTTCCTGTGTAGTTGCCTGCAGCGGCAGCAACAGTTCCCGACAGCACTTTGTGTTGTTGTTGTTGTGTTGTGTGCGTGCGTGTGTGTGTGTGTGCGTGCGTGCGTGTGTGTGTGTGTGTGTGTGAATAGTCTTCAATTTGAATGTGGCTCCCCCCCTGAGTTAATTGCATTCTATTGACTCGGAACGGCACCGGGGTGTCTCAAGATATCTCGTGGTGTAGGAGTCATGGGGAGGGAGATGGAAGAAATAATTTATCGCTTTCTCTTACGCTTAACACTACTTGGTATTCCGATTGCTTTGCTGCTCTTAATCCTGGATCCCAGTCGCTCTGTCCTGTGCTCGGGCTTGTTTGTATGCACACCGCCGGGTCCATCTTCTCCCTCACAGCAACAATCACCGTACCCATGCATCTGTTTGAATGATGCTGAGCGGCACTGCGTAGCCACGCAAGCGCTGATGCCAGGGGGAGTATAGAGAGCTCGCACGGCTTAAGTGTTTTCCTAGATTGTGAAGATCATCTTCTCATGCTGATTGGCTGAGCAGGGCTTAAGTAGGCTGATAGCTGATTCTCATTGTGCCAGTGTTGAAGCCTATAGTGTTCTACGTTTCATTGATTAAATCAAACGGACCCCGATTATAGTTTTCAAGTACAATTCCTAAAGTTGTTTTTTTATTTACTTGCATTGAAGGTAAATTGAGAAACTACTATTTTATACTATCTATTGAGTGTGTGTGTGTGTGTGTGTGTGTGTGTGTGAGGGAGAGGTAGAGAGAGAGAGAGACAGAAAAAGTGAGTGTGAAATGGACAATTCACAACATTACAGGGGCGACACCATGAGAGTTGTCTTCCCATAAGTCTGGCAACAGTCTGGGCCGGTTGAACGCCACAATGGAGCGAAATCCCTTTAGTTTGCTTTAGTTATGTGAAACGCCACCAATGTGAATAATGAAGCTTCAAATTGGTGCATGGCTTAGCTTTCACTTTTAGTTGGTCAACCGTGGTAACATTTACGACGTTTGGAACGAAAAAAAGGTTTACTTTCAAACAACAGATAATGAAATCCTCTGAATCTAATTATGAAGAGTTGACTAAGCTGAGATGTGTGGAATTATTGGGTCTACACAGGCGTGAAAAGAAATGTCTTGTTTTTGAATAAGTAACTGTCCTTTGTGTTACACCACTGTGTTACACCACAAGACAACGTTTGATTGGTAAATAGGAGAAAAACATCCAAAAGTTAACACATGGATACCAACTAATGCACTGACTTCTGCTTGTTTACATTTTCTTTATAGACAGACAGAGACATTAACGAAGCACAACCACCGCATGCAGAAGGATTGATTCAACATTATTTGAATATGAGACAAATAACCTATTTCGAACAAAATCCTGATTGCATCAATATATCGTCACGCTGGGTGATAATGTGATGAATATATCGAATATAAAAACATCCCCCCCCCCCCCCCCCCCCCCCCCAGCACCACTGCTGTATAAACCCCTGGCCCCACTGGTCCCCATCACTCTCGCGCTCCTGATTTGCATTCCAATGTGTCTCTTTATCTCAGTCTCCGTCCACGGCTGAAGCTGCGGGTATATAGACCGCACGGTCCCTGGTGCGCGTCAGAGTTTGCGCAGGCTGTCTATCTGCCCATTGGCGGAACGCGTGTCCTGTTGTAGCGCGCTCGGCTCCGGCTCGGTCTCATTCAGCAGCATCGTACTAGTACAATACTGCGGGGCGTGGAGCGAGATCAGGAGCTGCCGTCGTCCTTTTGCTTTAAGGGATATCACTGTGTTTATCGACATGCTGGAAGTGGAAGGTAAGACTCAAACTGTGGGGCTTTAATGCATCACGAGAGACGATATAATGTCGCGGTAATTCCTCCGTAAAATAAATTGCTGATGGATCGGAAGTTCGCTCCGTCTGGCTGCTTCACGTTTGGATGTTCTTTTTCTTTTTTTGCCTCATCGGAGCCTGATTTCATTGCACATCATCATTGCCTATCATTTGGATTTTGTACAGTGAATGGCTGGTTATTCTTCCAAGTGTCATCGCTGAGGAAAGATACAGTTAGGTGTTGGAGTAGAGAGGCTGATGCTGCCCAAACATGTACGGTTGTATAACTCGGAGCTGGGAGTGTCAGTAGGCGATGCGTAATGATGAGTCCTTTCATCAATGAACGGGTGTCGCGTACGATCCAGATATTAGATCGGTTAAGAATCGGATTTTCGGATTAATGGACTAATTAAGGAATGGATAGCGTTGGTGGTAGGCTTTGTTTGAAACATATTTCAGAAATTGCAGAAACGTTATTATTCTGGTTTGTGCTGTCATCGCTGAGAAAGTTTAATCAAAACGATTGGACTGCTTCCACTTTGGAGTAGGCTATTCAAAAGGCTACCTGGTCGGTTAGTAAAAAAAAAAGATATACACACACGCGCACAAGCACACACACACACACACACACACACACACACACACACACACCACGCGCGCGCACACACACACACACACAACCACACACACAACACCCCCGCACGCACGCACACAAACAGACCGCGATTCTTTATTGTATCAAGGTCAACATAATAACTCAGAAGCCTACTGGGGCAGCTGCTTTTATAGGCGATAACTGTTATTTTCTGTTTGTGGGCATATGAATGATTCATATCTTGCACTTGGTGATCCACAGTGTTGTAGAAAGAGTCATAAGTTGATTATGAGGGCTATATGTATATGTATGATATGAATAGGCTAATGCTCTCACAGTCTCTGACACACAGGAGTGAGAAGGAGCATTGATTTATCAGACCTTCTGCTGTCATGGTGCTGGCTTTGTTCTGAGAGGATGATGATGCATGGAGATCAGCTTCATTGTGTTGTGGTGTGGAGCGTCAGTTGCAGGTAGAGGTGATTCAGACCTGTGTAGTAGCCTGACAGTTAACATTGAAATAATTAAAGACATTTTGAGCTATCTCCAATACCAATAGAAGGGGTACATTGAGGATAGCAAGAACATTTCATAGACCATTTCCTATTTTTATAACGTCTATTTCCTACAAATTACCAGTTAATCCTCATTCTCAAATCAATTACAGATTCAAAGGGAAAATTAAGAATACCCTGACCTTAACCACCCACACTGTGTCTGCGGTCTAGTTCCTGAAATGGGATTTAATATAGGAGCCTCTTATGACACTTCACAGACACATACAGTGGCCTACAGGACACAATGAGGTCTTTTGTGATTAGAATGATACAGGGGACGACCCGTTTCGGGATCCAGTTCTATTTGTGCGCCCTCTCTTTGCAGACCATAATGTCAATTCTATCCTTTAGGATATTCTCTGTAATCTCTCTCTCTCTCTCTCTCTCTTCCTCTCTCTCTCTCTTCCTCTCTCTCTCTCTCTCTCTCTCTCTCTCTCTCTTCCTCTCTCTCTCTCTCTCTCTCTCTCTCTCTCTCTCTCTCTCTCTCTGTCTGTCTGTCTGTCTGTCTGTCTGTCTGTCTGTCTGTCTGTCTGTCTGTCTGTCTGTCTGTCTGTCTGTCTGTCTGTCTGTCAACTTTCTTTTGTGACTACAGTCAATCATTGATTGTATGGTACACACTGTGGCTCTGGGATCCAAACCCCATAAAATCACTTCTGTCTACCTTGTGTGAATGCACTTCACCGCCAGACCTCATCGCAGAACCCATTTGTCACTCATTGATCGTCTGGGTTTTCATAGAAGCTCAACTGCACTCGACTCTGACCGATCAATAGAAATGCTCCCATGTTGTCTAGACCTGTCTGAAACGGCTGTACGCCGGGGTCCAGTACTGCCCGGCACTCGGCCCCTCGGGCCCACTTCACTGGGACCTACATACGGTAAATACGCCGGAATACACACAGAACTTTAAATGCCAAATCAACGTTCGTTTCAACTTGAGTGGGTGTCCGTTTTCAGTCAGTGGTCGGTTCAATCGGCACATTTCAGCCAGCGTGAAGCGCAGATTGAACCGGGTTAGGTTTGGGTGAGGGCCCAGCCCATGGCCTGAAGAACGCTGGTCGTCTAGACCTCGCCGTCCTCCATGGCTGAAGTTGACCGGAGTCATTTGTTAGTCACGCAGGTTCAGCCATGGCTAAAGTTGCTTCACGTTCTAGCTTTTAGTTCACAGATATTTGTATTGGTCATGTTTTGATGGAAGGACCACTTTTCCGGAACGGTTCTCTCATGCGTCTTTGTATTTGTGATCGAGCCTTCCTTGTACAACGTGACATAGCTGAAGCATGCCGTACAGCAGAGCCCCTGGTTGTCTCATGAGTGGAAATGAGGCGTATCTGGATGCACTATAACATACCTTCTTTCTCTTTCTCTCTCTCTCTCTTTCTCTCTGTGTCTCTGTGTCTCTGTCTCTGTCTCTCTCTTTCTGTCTCTCTCGCTGTAGTGAATGGGACTCCAGCCAGTCAGCTGTCGACTCCTCTCTCCAGGAAGTCCCCGTCCCCCTCCCCCACCATCCCAGCCCTCACCAGCCCAGGTAGCCTGAACAGGAGGAGGGTAAGTGTACAATAGACATCCACACTCACAAAACACACACACACACGCACGCATGCACGCACTCACTCACTCACACACACACACACGCTGCTTTCACACCTTACATGTAACCCTTCTGTGTCCTCAGGAGAAGGACATGGCTCTGAGTGAGTGCAGGCCAAGCTCATCTTAGAGTCCACTAGAATGTGAAGAGAAACAACTACGGTCCACCATCTTTAGTGTTTCATCGTGGCTGTGACCCCTGACCCCAATATCACTGTGATTGGCTCTATATACATTCAGATACACTACATCCCCAACAATCGGTATTATTAGATTTGTTTTGGAGTAGAGTAGAGAAAGTATAACGTTCCAATCTCTTTGATGCCGACAAATTGTACGTTAGATGTTGTGTTAGGGAGGCATTTCTGCCTTCTATTCTGAGAGGGTAGATGAGCATGCGATTCAGAGGGAATAATCATAAATGTGATAAATGATTGAGATGGTATGACCTGTAAGATATAAAGAGAGATGGTGTGTGTGTGTGTGTGTGTGTGAGAGAGAGAGAGAGAGAGAGAGAGTACACTTGCATGTATACAAGTGGCACTGCTTTAAAATGTAAACGTGGTCCCATAGGAATGTTATATAAACGCAGGGAAACTCTGCCACAGAGAAGAACTTAATACGCTGCAAACAGTCACGCGGAAGGCTCTGACTGGTCACTTTCTAGGACGGTTGTCTCTCAGAACGACAGGACACATTTGGATGCATAACACATAATACGTTCATCAGCCTCATCCTACATGTCCACGGTATGAACGCGTTTCATGTCCTCATTAACATACGTGGATGTTGTCCACATCATAGCTGCTTTTGTGATTGTGGCCTTGATGAAAGTCAAAGGGTTTGGCCCCAGGGCCGAGGAGGGCCAAACATAGATGAGCATGTATGTGATACACAGGTCAGGGAGGACAACACACTGAACGGCCTTAATTGGGTCCCTGATGGAGTGAGGAGATGGAGTGAGTGTGTGTGTGTGTGAGACAGAGAGAGAGAGCAAGTGAGAGAGAGCTAATGCGAGAGCGTGCGAGAGAGAGAGAGACAGAGAGAAAGAGCTAGAGCGAGAGAGAGAGACAGAGAGAGCGCTACAGCGAGAGTGCACAAGGGAGAGAGCTAGAATGCGAGAGAGCAAGAGTGCGAGAGAGAGAGAGAGAGAGAGAGAGAGTGTGCAGAAGGGAGAGAGCAAGAGTGCGAGAGAGAGAGAGTGAGAGAGAGAGAGAGAGTGTGCACAAGGGAGAGAGCAAGAGTGCGAGAGAGCAAGAGTGTGAGAGAGAGAGAGAGAGAGAGAGAGAGTGTGCAGAAGGGAGAGAGCAAGAGTGCGAGAGAGAGTGCGAGAGAGAGAGAGAGAGAGAGTGTGCACAAGGGAGAGAGCAAGAGTGCAAGAGAGCAAGAGTGAGAGAGTGCGAGAGAGTAAGAGTGCGAGAGAGAGAGAGTGCACAAGGAAGAGAGCAAGAGTGCGAGAGAGAGCGAGAGCGAGAGAGAGAGAGAGAGAGAGAGAGAGAGAGAGAGAGAGAGAGATGCCCCAAAAGGCCCTAGAACCCTGTGCCATGGAAATGGGTCACACCGGATCGCTAGCTGCGTGGAAGTGGAACAGGAAGTGGGCACGCACACACAAACTGTCCACAACCCCCTTCCACCACCCCGCCTCCATCTCCTCTCCCCCCTCATTCTCCCTCTTCCCGCTCTCTCTCTCTCAAGCCCCTTTTTTGTCTCTCTCGAATGACAATGTAATCCACCTAATTACAATTATTTACTCTGCATGGAGCAGTCAACATGGTTTCCACGGTGATGTCTCCAATATCTACAGAATGCACTCAACGTACACAAAAGACTAACCAAACCTCTAATGTCAGGCTGCGGTGCTTGTTTGTTAGTATTCAGGCGGCAGTAGGAAAATCCAATACAACAAGAACAGTCACTTCCTGTTCACATCGCATCCCCTACTGTCTTTAACACAAGCCTGCCCTTCCCTGCCAGCCTCCCTCCCCCAACAAACAGCATTCGACAATGATTGCCTTTTTATTTGGGTGTGGTGGTGGTGGTGGTTGGGGGGGAGGGGGGGTGTAACTTGAAAGATTTTATAGCACGCAAATCGAGGGATTAGACCGCTTGGGTCTCGCTGAAGGCGGCCCAGCGAGCTCAGCGAGCTCAGCAGGCCATTATCTCTCTTCCGCACCCCTTCTGCAACTCGAAAAATCACAGCCGTGTCACTTCCACGCTTCCCGTCCAGCCCCCCTTCCCACTTGGCACACTTTCCCATCCCCCCCCCCCCCCCCCCCCCCCCCCACGCCTCTTTCATTTCCCTCCAGTAACCTTGGAGCCAGTGCCGCTCCTCCCCCCCCCCCCCCCCCCCCCCACCCCAGAAGGAGCATTATTAAGCCCCACAGCGAGAAGTTCAGCACATTTCTTCATGTTTAATCCTAATCTTCTTTTCAAAAGTACAGCCAGAGCTTGCATGTAGCAAAGTAGTTTGCCATCCGTCTCCTGCCATTTTGTTTTCTGAACACACACACACACACACACACACACACACACACACACACACACACACACACACACACGCACGCACTCACAATTACCCTACACAGGCAGGACGATTTTTCCATTGGTAACGTCCCGACCGGGACAACACCCTCCACGTCTCCATACGTTTGGCGACACACCAGACCGACCCATTTTCGTGATTTATCGGCCACATAAATCAAAGCTCTACGCGCGCCGTGCACGTCCTCCCCCCACCAGCGGTCCCTCCTCTCCGCCGCACGGTTTGCAATATTTCTTTATCTATAGCTTCCATCTATCACTCCCCACGGCGGGTATCATCGCCTCGCTCTCTCTCTCCCAACACACCAGAGATTCCACACCTCCCTCCCCCATCCACCGAGCGAGGAATGATTCATCCCGGCACATGTTCACGCCGCAGAGACGGTGCAGTATTTAAAGCGCTTCGCTGTGTGTAGATGCGTGCTTGCACACTTCCGTGCAAGTTGAGACTTTGCATGAAGACGCTTCAGGAAACCTTCTAGAAGCGAGACGCGAGGGTTGAGGTGGCCGGGTCACCTTTTCACTGGTTCACGCGATACTTTCCCACGTTCAGTGCATGAAAGGAAAACTGTACACGGCTGTACAAGACCTGTTCAATTGCAGTTATGAAAATAACACCTAACTGGATGTCTTTCAAACACCCTCTCTAATTTACAGTTATTTTATTGTGTGCGTGTGTGTGTGTGTGTGTGTGTGTGTGTGTGTGTGTGTGTGAGTGTTAACAAAAGACTCCTCCTCCTCGTCTCTCTCATTGGTCATTTTCATTTTCGTATCATTGAATTAGATGCCCCCCCCCCCCCTCCAAATCTTTTTCATATTTCAAAGGTTTTCAGTTGTATTCAGTTCCAGTGTGAGCATGTGTCAATGTGTGTGTTCCAAAAAGTAAAAGAACATGATGTGCGTCTTGAGGGGGGAAACTGTTTCCATTCGTTGATGTGTTTGTGATTAAAGCAGGTATTTGGTATTTGGTATTTGGCTGTATATTTCAGATTGTATGCTTTGTGTTTATGCCATTAGAACCTCTCTGTTTATCTTTTCTTCTGTTTTTGAAACACCAGCTGATAAGACCGGTTGCAGCATACTGGGACTCAGTGAGCATTCCAAGGTAGTTATTCTCCAGCAGATCAATGCTGTCTCTTTCAATAATCAATTTGACACGGAACACCAGAAACTCACCATTTTGCTGCCGATTGTAAACAATGAAACAGTGGCGGGACTGGGACTTGACTGCTAATCCCAGTAAAAGCCACATAATGCAGCTGGTTCCCACTGTGCAGCTGCCAGCTCTTAGGGTGCATTTGTTTTGTTTGTATTTATTTGATTCATGTCATCACCCAGCATCTGATTGTGTCCTCATTAAATTCATCGTCATTTTAGATCGTGCCCACATTTGTGTTTCATTTTTGTCTTCATTCATTGTGGTGTGTGTGTGTGTGTGTTTGTGCGAGCATGTGTGTGTGGTATAGAAAATACACACCGTAGAACTCTATAAGAAATGGTGCGAACACACACACATCTAAATAATATTGCTAATAATAATATACTAAGCCATTGAAAGTGAACTTTTGAGAGTAGAGCCTTTATTAATGGCTATATATATATATATATATATATATATATATATATATATATATATATATACATACATATATGGTTGTTGTTTTTTACTCCAACCTGATCTACAGATCACATATTTAATTGGAAAGCCATAAAATGTTATCAGGTTATTCATTCAAAAACACAGACCACATCCCCAACCAGAATGCTCTCACTGTTTTTATGTGTTCTTCTGTCCCGGGTTTGTTTTCAGTAGGTAGCATTTTTATCCGGAAGCGTTTAATCACATTTCTGTGATCCCCCCACAATTCAATTTCCCCTGTGATTAGAATGTCATCCCTATATCCGCGGGTTGGAGGGAGGGAGGGAGGGAGGGAGGGAGGGAGGGAGGGAGGGAGGGAGGGAGGGAGGGAAGGAGGGAGGGAGGGAGGGAGGGCTGGGGGATAACAAGTATTAAATAATAACAAATGTATTTATTTAAGACTTTATTAAACCACTGTGCGCCGCTAGATGAAATAGTTATACCAAACAAAAAGTGACCGCTATGCTAAAAGGAGTATTAAAACAAAACACTGACAATGAGATATAAAATACAATGAAGAGGGCGAGAGAGAGAGAGAGAGCGAGAGAGCGAGCGAGAGAATGTCATCCGTCTAGACACCACAGGAACAGAGAAGCCGTCGCGTTATCTCATCATGAGAGGAGCAGGAAATCAAAGAACAAGCAGGATGAACCCATTGGCACACACAAATGTCACGTAGAAGCCTGCATGATGATAAGAAGATGACAAGAAATGCCAACTTATTGCTTTGAAATATGAAATAAGAATGATTGTTTTAAAAGGCAATGAATAGGCAGGAAACAATGCTGTCCATGCAATACTCTACAGCACATGGTAAACACAAGTAAACCCTGCGATGGCGGTTTTCAGTGGCCTGTGGTAATGACGTCAAAGGTGAAAACACTTTGCTGGGATCGATGGTAATTCCAAAATGCATTTTCCTTTTTGAAGCTGTCAGTCGGGGGGGGGGGGGGGGGGGGGGGGGGGTGGGGGGGGGGGGGGCAGACATTGATTTCGGGGAGGGTGGGGGGTTGATAAAGTTTCAGAAAATGAAATTGGAATGGTTTTCAAGAAGTCATTTCAATAGACAGCATATGTTGCAAATGCAAATCATTAAAATCATTTTTCCATTTAATAACCCAAGGCCTAATTCGATTTGTTTAAACATTTACAAAACGAAAATGTACTTCCCGAATCTCAACACTCCCGGAACTCAATTCAAATGTGTTCTATATTTCACGGGAGGGTATGACCCAGCATCCCCCCCCCCCCCCCCCCCCCCCCCCCCGAAGCAACGCCACTGCTAGGAATATGTTGTGTGATTACATTTACTCGATGTCTCGTCCTAACTGGAGCGACAGACCGAACATAATGTCCACGGAACACTATGTGCTACAAGAACTCACCTAGCGGCACCAGACAGGAAATGACCATATATAGGCCTCTTTCTTTTCACTGGAAGTGTCTGTGGTTGCTCTCTTCCCTAGCAGTTTCTATAGCAACAGTATTTTGTTTCCCTTGATGGCAGGAAGAAAGAGGGAGACCGAGAGATGGAAATGAGAAGCGAGTGGGGCTTCAGAGGTGAAGAGGGGGTAAACATGAGTCAGTGCATCAATTTAATATCGTGGCCAAAAGGACAGACGGGGAGGGTAGAGCTGCAAACGTAATCGTAAAACAATGTTGCGTTGTTATTGTTTGTTATCGAAGTATGACCGGTTGCCACAGCAATGTTGCATAAAACATGAAGAGCAAGCGCTTCCCAGAGTTGTTTTTTCAGGTGAGTTTAGAGGGGCCGGTGAGTGACGCTGACTGCTGGGAGCTTGGCTGCTTGATAAACCACATCAGACACACCATCAAATAACACAAAAATAGAACATGGTCGCTTGTTTCACGATGTTGTAGAGACGTTGGTCCCACTCATTAGTACAGACATTGCTGTAAAAAAAAGCATTGAAAGAAGGGAAAAACAAAGAATGGCAGAAGAGGATTTAGCAGAAGGTAGGTTTTGAAGACAGTGAAGTGTGGAGAGTCATATAATCCCAATCCAAATTATCGGTCAGTTTACAAGCATTAAAGATTGGCCGATTAGAGTGATACAGTACTCCAAATAATCAGTCGTTTTTCAAATACCCAGCCTGGAGTACAATAAGCAAAGTGTTGCAGGCTACTCCCATCCCCTTGTGGAGAATAGATTGACCTCTGAAAACAAGGTTGAACCCGTTTTAAACTTCAGAATACATGAACGTGACCAATCTAAAATAACAGCAAAACAGTAAATGCTTGGTTGTAGATTTTGTGTCACAGCCTTAGTAAACAGCACTGTGCAGCAATACAGTCCCATTTCAATATGATAGGCCCACCACGGAAAGATGATAATTAACTTTCACCCAAGCCGTCGGCCAGCGATGTTGAAATGTTTAAATGAATAAAGCCAATTTCATATTGTCGTGTTCCCTGAAGTTGGAAGAGAAAAGAGGTCATTGGAGTGGCGCCGGGTGTGTGTGTGTGTGTGTGTGAGTGTGTGTGTACACGTGTGTGTGTGTGTGTACGTGTGTGTGTGTGTGTGTACGTGTGTGTGTGTGTGCGCGTGTGTGTGTGTGTGTGTGTGTGTGTGTGTGAGTGTGTGTACATGTGTGTGCGTGTGTGTGTGTACGTGTGTGTGTGTGTGTGTGTGTGTGTGTGTGTGCGCGTGTGTGTGTACGTGTGTGTGTGTGTGTGTGTGTACGTGTGTGTGTGTGTGCGCGTGTGTGTGTGTGTGTGTGTACGTGTGTGTGTGTGTGTGTACGTGAGTGTGTGAGTGTGTGTAACAAGTATATCCTCATCAGCGCCTCCATGACAACCAGACGTCAGGGCTTTAGGACCGAATTTGATCCAGTCTATGGACGGGAGCCTCCGGTTATCCCAAGGCTTCGTTTTTAGGTCAATCCAAATGCAATCCAACACGACTCGAGAGGAGCGGACACACACCTACACAACAACACAACACAAACGGAGACGTTTCTTTTGATTGAATTCAATTCATTGCTGTCCGTGTTCCCCCCCCCCCCCTGTCTCCGTTAGGACTCCCACAGTTCCTCTGACTCGGTTTCGTCCGTCAAGGCGTCTCACTCGATGGAAGACTGCGGGGGACCACCTCCTGAAGGTAAGACCCCTCGTCCAGAGTCCTCTGGTTGAGGCCCGCTTGAGATAAAAAATAACATCCTGGGTCTGACTTTGAGTTGTTAAAGCTGTTAAACCACGACACATACAACGTTGACAAATGAATGAAGACGCACACATCACGATGGGATGTTTTTTGAATTACCGAGCAGTCCCAGTCGGACTCCCGTGGTAAAACTCTTTGGAATGCTATTGTACGCACGAGGGTATCTCTGTATTGATAACCTTGACAGAACCTTCTCTGAGGACATCTGAACCGATTACAGTAAGATTGCGCTACACATGTCGGTAGTACTGCGATGTTCCAGTACATCTGAGCTCCACCTTCATCTACCATGACACACATTGGCATCAGGGCCGACTCCTGCTAACCGCCCTGGCCTGGTTTCTCCTCTCCGCTGCGTCCACATTAAAGGTGTTCCCTTCCTCCCCCTGCTGTTTACCCTCCCACAGCTGAGGCCCCGGCCCCTGAGATTCCAGCTGTTCCGTCCTACATCTCGGAGCGCTACAAGGTGGGCCGCACGCTGGGAGACGGGAACTTTGCGGTGGTCCGGGAATGCGTGGAGCACACGACCGGAAGAGAATACGCGCTGAAGATCATCAACAAGAGCAAATGCAGGGGCAAGGTGAGGGGCCACTCAACTTGTTGTTATTATTAGTATTATTACTTCAGTAAATCTGTCCCCATCCATCCATCCACCCACATCTATCCATGATTCATCCAAACATCTATCTATCCATCCATCCACCCACCAACCTCCATCCATTCACCCATCCATCCATTCACCCAACAACATCCATCCATTCACCCATCCATCCATTCACCCGACAACATCCATCCATCCATCTATTCACTCACCCTCCATCTATCCATCTGTTCACTCACCCTCCATCTATCCATTCATTCACTCATTCACCCACCCGTCCAACCATCCATTCAGCATTCATCCATCACCGGGTTAATTTGAGTGGTTGTGAAATGGCAACGAAACGCAGCATTGAACATGCCATTATGACCATCATGCTCCGTCTGCAGAGGGCTCGTCATGCGTGCACATATTCATGAGCTGACCTTTAAGTGATTCTTAATTGGGGTAAGAGCCCAGACGGGCTTGGGTGACTCAGTTGTCGGGGGGTATGAATCGCTATGACGTTACGTCAATTCATCACAAAGACTGCATGTGTTGTGTCTTCCTTCTAACGTTGTGAACCTCGTGTTGGCATGAACCGTGTGTCACGATGGAAAAGCGAACACACGCATCCAGAATGTGACATACCTTACGGACTCCCCCCCCCCCCCCCCCCCCCCCCTTGAAGACTGTGGCTACAGTGCCAGCGAATGGCATTCGACGATAATACTCAACAGGCGTACGGTGTCCTTCGTCTCCCCGGTAACAGGCCTGTTGTGTTTCCAGGAGCACATGATCCAGAACGAGGTGTCCATCCTACGACGGGTGAAGCACCCCAACGTCGTGCTGCTGATCGAAGAGGTGGACACGTACAGCGAGCTGTACCTGGTCATGGAGCTGGTCAAGGTGTGTGTGTGTGTGTGTGTGTGTGTGTGTTTGTGTGTGTGCATGTGTGCATGTGTGTGTGTGTGTGTGTGTGTGCGTGTTCGTGTGTGTGCGTGTGTGTGTGTGTTTGTGTGTGTGCGTGTTTGTGTGTGTGTGTGTGTGTGTGTTCGTGTGTGTGCGTGTGTGTGTGTGTTTGTGTGTGCACGCGTGTGTGCGTGTTTGTGTGTGTGTGTGTGTGCACGCGTGTGCGTGTGTGGACCACCAAGGAGGGGCCATGTTGGTATATCGGGAGACAAGAAAGACGGAACATGAGAAAACATGAACGAAAGTAAAAGGGTAAAGGGGAAGAAAGAAAGTTGAGAATGGACACAAAAAAAAACAAGGGAAGAAAGAAAGGGTGTTTGAAATGTCAACAGAATGAAAGAAAGTGAGACTCAAAAGACAGACTGACAGACAGACTGACAGGCAGGAAGGACAGCAGTGAAATAAAACAAATTGACACTGATTATAAACAATACATAGACGTTCTTGTGTTAGCAGCTCCATCTGTCTGCGTCTAGTGCGGTTGATGTAGATCTCCAGACAGAGAGAGAGAGGCAGAGAGAGAGAGGCAGGGAGAGAGAGAGGCAGGGAGAGAGAGAGAGAGAGTGCAGCCGTAGACTCGACACAAACACACAATGACTTCCAATCTCATCGTATATTATGGGATGGCAATCAGCCCTCAGCCCTCGCAGTGTGTGTATGTGTGTGTGTGTGCTCCTCACATCCCTGCTTGTGCATAATTCACGAGTGAGAAGAGCCATCCATCTGCCAGACCTGGGCTGTAGAGTACTACTACTGAATCTAAATAAGAAATGTGTGTGTGACAAGTCAAGATAGTGTCTTTAGGTGACAGAGAGAGCGAGAGAGAGCGATACAGAGAGTGTGTTGCAGCCAGAGAAAGTGATATGAACAGGAAGGAATAGAGAACATGTGTGAATCCATGTATATTTGCTAAAGCAAAACATGGAGCAAGCATGAATGAATGTGAGCGAACGAGAGACACACTCAGAGAGCACAGAGAGTAGGCGAGAAAAGAACAGAAAGAACAATCTCGAATTCAGAGAGACAGAGTGAGAGAGAGAGAGCGAGAAAGGAGAGGTACAATGTGTGAGCAAGAAGTGGCCGAGCTCTCTGTTATTTGTAAAGCTTCATGTTTGAATGGGTAAGCGTGTGTGTGTGTGTGTGTGTGTGTGTGTGTGTGTGTGTGTGTGTGCCTGGTGCAGAGCATGTGACGAATGTCTGTGTGTGACACGCCAAAGAAAGACAAAAGGTGGTGAGAGGAAGAGAAGAGAAAGAGAGAGAGACAGAAAGAAAGACTGAGAGGGCGTGTTAGAAAGGAGACAGACAGATAGACAGACAGACGTGATGTTGAGTTTGATGCAAGGCTGGATTTGTGAAAAAGGTTTTATATGGAGAAGTTGCCATGAGAGAAAAAGCTGTGTTTTTCATCCCATCCATCTACTTTTTGCTGTTTTGTGAGATTTTAGGGTTTCTGTCAACCACCAGCCACCAGACTAGCTTGGCAGTTTTAACACACCCCTTGTCCTGTCCTGCTTTGCACACAGGGGGGCGACCTTTTCGATGCCATCACGTCCACCAATAGATATACGGAGCGAGACGCCAGCGGCATGCTGTACAATCTGGCCAACGCCATCAAGTACCTGCACAGTCTCAACATCGTCCACAGAGACATCAAACCAGAGAACCTGCTGGTGAGCTCTCTCTCTCCATTCATCCATCCATCCATCCTTCATATCTATCCATCTCTCTATCTCCATCTCTCCGTCTAGCCATCCATCATATCTATCTATCTATCTATCTATCTATCTCCCCGCCTCTCCATCCATCCATCAAGCTATCTATCTATCTATCTATCTATCTATCTATCTATCTATCTATCTATCTATCTATCTATCTATCTATCTATCTATCTATCTATCTATCTATCTATCTATCTATCTATCTATCTATCTATCTATCTATCTATCTATCTATCTATCTATCTATCTATCTATCTATCTATCTATCTATCTATCTCCCCACCTCTCCATCCATCCATCAAGCTATCTATCTATCTGTCTATCTATCTCTCTCTATCCAGCTCTCCATCCCATCTGCTGTCTCTCTTTAAAGAGGAATGGAATGACTTCACTAGCTCACACTGAGTGAAGTAGGAGGGCATATGAGTCATCCTTACATCTTCACCTCAAACTCTCTCCACTTGCAAGTCCTTTTTTGAATCACTTGCAGCTCCTGGTTTGTTGTGTTTCATTCGTTTTATACTCTTAGGACTATTAGGATTCTTCTCGACGAACATGATGTCTGTATCAAATAGTATTTTCTCTTGCTATCATGAGATAGGGGTGGGGGAGAGCCGTTCATTATACCATTGTACATTATTACTCTTGTATTCATTACATCTTTGTTTGCCTAGATACACAGTGTGTGTGAGATACATACACACACACACACACACACACACACACACACACACACACACACACACACACACACACACACACACACACACACACACACACACACAGGCAGACATCACCAGTGGATTCACACTGCAGCCTGGCTGATGATGCGTGGCATGATCGCTGTGTTTATTTACACAGATTACACACACATTACCTCCAGGATTGAAGAACTGGGATTTATATCAGTTTCACACACACACACACGCACACACACACTCAATCACACACACATAAAGATACAGCTACAGACACGCACTCATGATAAGACTAAACACATATTTTAATAATTGTATTTATGTCTACAAGAATAACAAAGATTATACAGGAAATTCCTATTTGTAGATGCCAACAAACTCACAACACACACACGCACACATACGCACACGCACACACCCACACACAGACATGCTATTTATGTAACGTTGAATGGAGAAGCTTACATGCCGGTCTGCGTCATGTTCATCTATGCACCAGTATGTCAACAGCCCTGAACGAGCTAGCATAGGTGTCCCTTACGTAATAGGCTGCTCTCATGCTCACAAGTGTGTGTGTGTGTGTGTGTGTGTGTGTGTGTGTGTGTGTGGTGCGGGTGCGTGCATGCGTTTAGGTGTATGAGCATGCGGACGGCAGTAAAAGCTTGAAGCTGGGGGACTTTGGCCTGGCCACGGTGGTGGATGGACCCCTGTACACGGTCTGTGGGACGCCCACATATGTAGCACCAGAAATCATCGCAGAAACAGGGTTGGTCTCCCATTCCTTACTCCTTTGCTTTAAAGAGTTTTGAACGATGGACCGACATCAACTTGCAGGTCAACATATAATTTAATGTTGGCATATATCACACTTTGTCTTTCACTGTACTACTAAAGTGTCTCCAGAGACAGGTCAAAGTTATGTATATTACAGCTATAACACTGATCAACCCTAAGCTGTTTCAACATGCTGTTTCTTAAAGCACGTTCATGTTTATTGAATCTAACTAATCTTCTTCATTGTTGTGTAGTTATGGCCTTAAGGTGGACATCTGGGCAGCTGGAGTCATCACATTCATTCTGCTGTGTGGGTTCCCACCATTCAGGGGGTGAGTCAGTCTCTTCTTCATCACCAACTAGGCTACACCCTCAACACACTCTCTGTTGTTGTATTAGACCATAGCGTTTGCCTTGCCCTTGTGGTAAGTAGTGGTAATGCATGTGTGTTTCTGAGATAATTTAAAGTCTGCAATGTGTAGGATTGAGCCACTCCCAGTTACAAGGTGGGATCATTAAAAAAAAACTCAATAACAGTGTCCTGTCCACTCTGACTGTCTGTGCAACAGTAGCTAGCGTAGCTTGGCTGGCTGGGTGGCGGGAGATTTGTAGAATATATTAGTTATAGGATGCGATTTTATTGATAACATTATTGAAATCACTGTCGATCAGCATTCACTACAGATATGTCCAGGTAATTTTAAGCTACGAGCTAGTTTAAGTGTTGCACATTACAACTTTAAGTACGCTTGTTTGTATAGAAGTCATTGCTGCTATTGTGAGACACATACTTTGCATGAATGCAATGTATGCAATGCAATTAAATTAGGTCACGAAATAGGTCAAAAAAGGAATGTTAAATAGATTTGTGATCTATGTATTTTTTGTTATATAATGGCATGTGTACCTATATTTGAAATTCAGGAGTATTGAAGACCAGGAAGTTCTGTTTGATCAGATTCTAATAGGACAGCTGGAGTTCCCTCTTCCATACTGGGACCATGTCTCGGATACAGCCAAGGTGAGAAACTACCTTGATTAATATCATCTAGTGCATCATGGCTTCAGCCAATAGTCCTATACGTTATATGGAAGCGCTGCCGTGGTTCTCTGGGGTTACTCATGGTTCGTTCCTGGTTGTTTCTGGTGCTTCAGGAGCTGATCCGGTCTATGCTCGAAGTGGAGGCAGAGCAGAGATACACAGCCCTACAGGTGCTGGAGCACCCCTGGGTGATGGTGAGTACTGTAGTAGACAGTAATACTCAAGGTGAAGATGTGACCTGGACGTTCAATATGTTTTCATGAGGACATGAATATAATGAAATGTGTCCATCTTTGTTGAAAGCCTCAAGTCGATATGAAATTTCTTGTCGCAGGGATTCCGACTAGTGGTTGACAAATAGAAGCTTTGAAAAAGTCTCATGTCTTATCTTCTTGTGTTTAACCTGCGTCTTCTCATATTGCATCCATCTCCATGCACCTCCTCTCCTCTCTTCTCTTCTTGCTCCCCCCACCTCCTCTCCTCTCATCCGTTCCTCTCCTCCCCTTCCATCTCGTCTCCTCTCCCACTTTTCCCCTCTCCTCTCTCCTCCTCTCCTCTCCTCCTCCTCTCCCCTCTCCGCTCCTCCTCCTCTCCTCCTCTCCCCGTGCAGGACGAGGGTCTGTGTGAGAACGAGCACCAGCTGTCTGTAGCAGGGAAGATAAAGAAGCACTTCAACACCAGCCCTCAGGTCAGCCACACCCCCGCCGGAGTGTCCGTCATCTCCGTAAGTCCTCACCACCAGCTTGTCATGTGACTTCAATGGCATGATGGTGTTTTTTCTCAGGAGGTCCACTACCCATAGTCACTTTTTGATTGGCCCATGAATCACTATTTAATCAAATTACAATTTGAAATTCTTAATCTCTTGTTTCTATATTATAGCACTTTATAGCAGTTTGCTTTTTTTAATTAATTGTACGTCCTCGAATGATTCTTGCGCTTTTTAGGGTTATAGCTTCATTGTTGAATGCACTTATCTTAAGTCGCTTTGGACGAAAACGTCAGCTAAACAAATGTAATGTTATGTAATGTAATGTCACTGAGCTATGCTGGTCAGCCATACTGGAAACACCCATGAGCAAAGCTTCCTAGCTCCTGCCCACTCCTTAATACTTCCTGTGTTTTGTATTTACTGTGAGTGTCTTGGCAGCTCTGGTGGCGGGCCCCTCTGTAATTACAAGAGGACGTACTAAAGAGGCTGTATGTTCCCTGCAGGCTTCTCTGGGCCCAGAGTGTTCTGGTATTTGTAGGTTGATGTGCTGCTTTCTCTTTGTGTTCAGCTGGATGACAGCTTTTCCATGCAAAGATCTGGGTCGTTGGATTTCTACCAGCACCCGGCCATGTACTGGATGAGGTAGGCCATGTTTCCATAGAAACGTGACCTCACTGGTCACATACAATAAATGAATAAAAAACAAGTGGTTGTTAATGTCTGCTGCTGTCTCCTCTCCCTCCCCCCAGGCCCCCCCTCTTGATAAGGAGGGGCCGGTTCTCAGACGAAGACGCTACCCGAATGTGATCTTCCTGCCGCCGCAGACCGACACACCGACCACGCCCACCCCTTTGACCCCCCCACCCCCCCCCCCCCACCCCCGACCTTGCCTGGACTCCGGTCCGACTCTGAGGATGCTCCGCCAGCCCGGCCGGCATCGCCCTCTCCCCCAGGAGTCCCTTCTGGAGCCCAGGACCACGTCGTCGTCCCAACCTCTCCTTTCATTTCTGTTTGTGGAGGGGGGAGGAGAGACATCAGTTCTCATCTGCTCCTCCAAAATGAGGGGGGTGAGGTGGTAGAGGAGGGATGGGGGGAGGGGCAGAGACATGTAGAGAGACATTCTACCCCTGTTGGGGGGGGGGGGGGGGGAAATCAAAGATGGCCGAAACAGGGTGGAGGGTTGCCAACGAAAAAAACAAAGAGGAGAATGTAAAAATAAAATACGCAAAAAAAAATTGAAAAATAGAAACATATAATACAAATTGGTGTGGCGGAGTAGCAACGCCTAGTTGTCAGCATTCTCTCATCTGAGCGGACGTCCGGAGCTCCAGGAGCGAGAGAGGGGCCTCCCTCTCTGTGATGATCAGAGCTCGCCACTCAAACGCCCGTCCACGGCGTGATGGCTGCTCCACAAGGCAATAAGAGGATACGTTATGGACAAAAGCGTTCATGTTTTTATTGAACCTTATTTATCTCTTTACCTTTCTCACGTAATTTTTATTATTAGTATGTACTGTATTTGCCTTTTTTTCATAAAAGAATGTGTGTTTTTTTTGTGGACTTGGCAGATGAGCTCCAGCGGAGTGGAGGCGATGAGAAAATACAACTGTGTAGACGTAGATCTTGTGTCTTTAGGATATGCTGGCCTCCCCCCCCCCCACACCCGAACAGCATAATATCAAACGGTGACCGATGTAAAAAAAGAAGAAGTGTTTTTGCTCAATCTATTTGAGGATTCAACAATGTCATGCTGCACCATTACCTGGTAAACAATGCCCTCCTGTAAGGTTTGATTGCCCTTCATGTTTTGCACAAACCACTATTTTCATAATAATGGTTGATTTGGGTGCTCTTATGAAATGGTAAATGTTAACTTGAATTAACAACTTGAATTTAACAGTAATAGCAAGTGCTTGTAGCAAACTCATCAATGTTTCATTACCTTTGTGATTTTTTTCGCCACAATGAATATGATCTTATCATATCTGAGTAAACACGTCATTGTGTTTTGTGATTGTGATCCAGATATAAAAGCAGATGTTCAACTGAACCGAGCTGATAACTGGATTCAGCTGTGATAATCTTCTCATAAATTGGCTAGCTGCCTAGGCAGTTAATCATTACTATCTGCAAACATTTCAAAACATCCCAATGAAAAAACAAGAAAATATTAATTGTGTCCATCCTACCGTATCATCTATTCATCACAAGCATGACAGACAAATGGTCCACAGTATTCATTACACAGTGAATACAGTAGCCTACTCTTTTACGCTTTAGTGGTATTATAGTTTGTACGTTTTGTAAATAACATCACTTTTTTAATAGTTAACAATCCATTATGTTTCAATCCTTGTCGGATTCCGCAAATGAAAGAAAAACAAACAAAGTCTGCATCAACAAACACAAAGCAAGGAGCTACTCTATAGTTATATTCATAACATTTCACGAGGAGGTTCCCTTACAGTTCAGACAGATATACAATATATGTGCCATAATGTCCAGTTTATAACATTGGAATAATCATGCTGTTGAAATTGACACGCTAAAAGCACAAATGTGGATTTCTTTTTAAACTTGTGCTCACTAATGCACTACAGCATTAGAATCCATTGCAATATTAATATATGTATCTGTTCAAATGGTCTAGCAAAAATATTCCTAATAAAAAAAACTGTAGAACAACTCAATTCCAGTTATTATTTACTATACATATCACATCTCTATCATAC
The DNA here is from genome assembly GCA_026745465.1 of Lota lota. Lineage (NCBI taxonomy): Eukaryota > Metazoa > Chordata > Actinopteri > Gadiformes > Lotidae > Lota > Lota lota. The sequence continues at coordinate 1,381,986 of JACYXH010000575.1, forward strand.
ATATAACATTACTATTATAGACTGCATTCATATGAATACTCGTTAATACACTACATTGAATGACTAACCAATGATTTTAAAACTGTGTTTTATTTAGCTTCAAGATCAAAGAAAACAAGGTGGGAGAGATAAAAGATAAGAGAATGAGACATTTGGAAAGAAAAGACAAAAAAGATGGAGGGAACAGAAAAATCATGAAAAGGATGGTTCAAGAAGAGAACGGGACAATCGAGAAAAAGAGAAAAACATGGAGAGAAAGCGAAAAACAAAATAACCTAGTAACCTCTCTAACTCTGGTACAAACCAGTCACTTTCATAACTTTGTTTTGGTCCTACCGCTAGAGGGCAGCGTATGTAAGGAATAGAAACATGGAGCTACACTATTCAGCCAAAGAAGAATAGCCCTGTTACTATATGAGCAATATAGGCGCTGTAAGCTACGATGTACTGCAGACAACACCAACCCGTGGCGATAAAGGGCTGGTGAAACAATACATGAGCTAGTGAAACAATGTTCGCGTTGCATCTCAAGTCATCGCTTTAGAAGCTCAGAGCGCATCGGTCAATGTGCTGAGCTTCGGGGGATCTCGCCACACGCTACACGAGCTAACACACGTTAGCTACAGACAAGTAGATACCGTTGGTACCACATACATAGCATATATATATATTATAAATATTCACAGGGAGTCCAGAAACAGCCTCATCTGGAATCCACAAACATGAGCGAAGACGATAGCTCGGCGGTGGCCAATAATAAAGACAAAGAATCGACTCTTCTGCTCACCAAGGATGGACAACGGTACTACGTGAATAAGAGCGGTGTGGTTGACAGTAGAAACGTGATCACGCCCCAGGAATCGGATACTAACATGTTCTCGTACGACATGGACGATGCGGACGAAGAGGCCGACATGCTGGACACTTCGGATCCCCGGGACAGCGCCGCCAGTCCGGAGGAGCTCAACGACGAAGACGCCTCGGAGGGCGACAACGCCCCCAAGCAATGCACCTACGAGGGGTGCACCGAGACCACCACACAGGTAGCGAAGCAGAGGAAGCCGTGGATGTGCAAAAAACACCGCAATAAGATGTACAAAGACAAGTACAAGAAGAAGAAGAGTGACCAAGCCTTGTCGAGTGGGAAACTTGATGTGAGTTCAGACAGTGTTCTTTGGGTTACGTTTCATGCCAAAACCCCCGTGTGATTAAAGCTGTTGGTACAACACCCGTGCATGACCACTAGTGGGTTAGTTGAGACGTTGTCCCATTGAGTTACAAACCCTTCAAACCCATAAACACTGTGTTGATGTGTGTCCGTGTATGTTGTTCAGGAGACCGCGGAGGAGAGGCCCGTGTCCGTGAACAAGCAGCGCCTTGGGACCATAGGGGACAGGCCGGCCAGACCCTCCCTGATAGAGCAGGTGCTCAACCAAAAGAGACTGGTACGTCACTGGTACTAATTCTGGACATCAAAGCCTATTACGGCTCTTACTTGTCATGGTGTTTGTTTATTAGTCTTTTACTATGGCAACAGACACAGAAATAGTTTTCTGTTTCTCGGTGTACGTTGTTAACCTGAAACCTTTTGTTCTTCAGGATAGATTTATGTTGGTGTTTCATCAAAGGACACAATGAGGAGCACTTTTGACTGAATTCCTGTGTGTGTGTGTGTGTGTGTGTGTGTGTGTGTGTGTGTGTGTGTGTGTGTGTGTGTGTGTGTGTGTGTGTGTGTGTGTGTGTGTGTGTGTGTGTACCTACTACTAGTCATTACTCAGGAGCCCGGAGGTCATCAGCTTCCTTCAGCAACAGCAGAGGCTCCTGGTCACCCAAAGCCGCAGCCAATCACAGCAGGACTTCCCGGGTTGCTAGACAATCACAGCTGGATTTCCTGGGGTGCTAGCCAATCACAGCAGGTTGTCCAGGGTTGCTAGCCAATCACAGCTTGATTTCCTAGAAGTTTGGGCGACCGCAGCATTTGGTGCTTGTCATGATATTGACTTTGAAGAACTCTTTTTTTTTTTTTCAGGCAACCGAGACATATGTGAAGCGCAAACTACATTGTTGGGTTTAACATGTAATTTATGAATATTTGACCTTGATAGTAAACAAAGTGTCAAGAGTTAAGCCTACAACAAGGTTTTTCTGCCATCTACAGGTTAAAATCAAATCAATTCTACTAGTGACACACCGGAAAATGGATTGGTGCTTTTAGATAATGAGAATAGTTTTAAAACATTTTTAAGGACACTAACCATGCAGTAAGCCAATGATATTTTTTAAACGTTCAATATACGTGTGTGTGTGCAAATATTTTCCATCCAAGAATCGGTTATTAAAAGATGCAGTACGTGAGAATTAAGTTATTATTTGTGTGTTATTTGCCTTGACTGCTTTTGTATGAGCCAATTTAGATTTTAGGCCGCTTCCAACTAATTTCTGACCAATCAGGGCTTCCCTTCTGTTATTGGTTCGGGGAATCCATCTTGCCTGTCGATGACGTGTGTGTGAAATGCTACACTTCTCAATGGTGGAGAAACAGCGCCAGTTAGGGAGCAGAGGTAGGGGAGTTTCTTTTGGTTTTGTTGCAAAATCCTGCTCTCTTTACAACCCTTGAATATTACATACAGCGCCGTTTAAATAAATAAAACAAATTCTCAATGTGAAGTGCAATCATGTGCCAGCCTCAGTGTGTTTATGTGTTACAATCATCCTGAAATGCACACACCGTTTATCCACTATCGGGCCATGCCAGTTTTACTTGAAAATGAATAAATATAACATTTGAAAGGACTAATTGTATTAATTAAGCACAGTCCATGTTATCCACCATCAAATAAACGCATTGTTTTTGGAGATTCAGTGGGATTTTGTGACTTAGTATCATGTCTGGTTGGCCTTGCCAGTGGAACTTTAGCTGTCCATCCCAAGTTGTTTGGAGTGTAGTGTTGCCTCTAAGTAGAGATGTTTCTGTATAGACCCTATGTTGTGTATTTGTGTTTTACCATTCTTGTGACGGAATGATAGTAAAGAACGTGATATTTATGTGAGCGCTTGTCAGTAGTGCCCTGAAGAATAATTTAAATAAAACATTAGTAAATATATATGTATGCATGTATATATGTGTAATATATATATATTATATAATATATATATATATATAAAATATTTATTAAATATATAAATATATAAAATAGTTATATAATTATATATATAATATGTAACATAATATATATTTATATATAATATATGTAATACATATGTATGTATCTTTGTATATATATTTGTGTATATATGTGCATGTATGTGTATATATCTATATCTATCTATATAGCTTAAAGATAGGATAAAGACAAGACATAACCTTGAATTCGACAAGTAAAAAGCAATCAATTCATATATTTATACATATTCAAACAGTATATAATACACAAGTTCAACACATATAAACGAATAACATTTTAACAGACTTCGTACCAACATGTAATCCTATTTCGTTCTCTTGGAGTGCACATGGTACAACGCAAACAAGAAGAAGCACATAAACAGTTACCTACTTCTGTTTAAATGAAAGAACAGTCAAACTGTGAAATGAGAGAAGCGCCACATTCCGAATGCAATAGTAGTACTAACATATACATCACATTTGCATATCAAACCGTGTTATCTTTTACTAGCACTTTCACTTCTCTGACCTGAAGCACCACTGTTCAATTCACCTTTTACTAGGGAGCACAGCTGTTCACCAAATCACATCAGCGTGCATCATGGGATATTTCAAGTGCCCTAAAATCTATTCCAAATTTGATATAGGTATTGGGACACCGAGACCGAGATGGTTAACCAAAGCCATTAAGCCATTTGAATATTTATAGCGCTTGTGTATATACCTATCCTAATTTATATAATATATAACATATGTAACTTAAATATATTGTATATATATATCTGTAATAATATAATTTATATAATATTATATATTATGTATAAATATTTATTAAAATATAATAAACTATAATAAATAATCTAATAACCTAAAATATTACACATAATATTAACAATATATATTTATATACAAAATATATACATATTACACAATCTTTACATATATATTGTGTAAACAAACATTAATACTATTTTCTTTCTCCTATACTATAAAGATAGGATAAGACACAACACAGAACCTTGAATTCGACAATAACAAACTCAATCAACCCATATATTATACATAACATTTTAGTATAAATACAACCAAGTTCACCACAAATCAATATTACTTTCAACACTAACATTAATCCAACAGATAATAACAGTTACCTTTAATTACAAGCACATTTAAACACAGCAAATCAAAAAACCCAACAACCATCAACACCACCCTATTTAATCAAATAGATTACACAAAAACATAACCATACCACATCCATACTCATAACCACAAACACAACAAAAACCATTTTACTCACAATCTTCACTTTACTCTAAATACCCCACCACATGATCACTATTGGTGCATCAATACACACCAAGATATCTTCAAGCCTACATCATGATTCAAGACAAGAACGCACCAACACTCAGTGACAATAAGCAATAAATCACAACACTAATGACATGTCCTGTATTGTGCTCTGTGTGTATGACAGCCCTGAGAAGAGGGCACATGTGAGAAAATGTCCTCACACCCAGATTGAGATGTATATTATTACCTTTTTATAAGGATCCTCCTGGTGTCAGTTAAGTCATGCCCAACACGTGTTGTGCTACCGCATGCATCTCAAATAGATTAACCTCATGCTATTTTATGTGCATTATCCCTTGGTACTTTATCCCCCCCATCCGCTGGTAATTGTGCAAATATCATCTCATTACTCTCTATGCGTGAGTATCAGTCTTATCGTGGTCGGATTTTGTAATCTGCCTGATGCTCCCTATTACTGTCAGTCTACTATAACATTGATGGAAATTTTTCTTCGTTTTGTATTTCCTTTGGCATGTAATTTCCCATGTGTGTATTCTTAGCTCATTGCCAACTACACGCATGTTGTATTTCACTAGATTAAATAAGTTGGTGTTTAAACAAGTATCTTGACTAGCAACTGCCGTTACACGTTAACCCGATTCATCAGTGCTTATTGTTCATCATATGGTGTTGCACATCCTTGTGTTCACACTCAATACCCTTATATCTTGATACTGTTTTTGTTTCCATGTGTATCACATTATTGATTTGTATGCTGAATATATTTATACCACTGAGTGTTTATACTGCAGTTGTGCAGCTGTATTTTATATAAAAAATATATATGGGTTTATACGTATCTGAGGATCCAAAATCCTATAAATGTTAATGTACACTATAGCCTTCTTAAATAATCGGTTCAAAAAAAATAACTTTTGGTTTCTGGGCAAACACGTTTCTTGACGACACTTGTATTCATGTGGTGTGGTACCTTGAAGCGCGTGTGGATGAAGAAACCTTGGTGAGCTCATAGACCACCTCAAAGCCGTGGTTGACGGACTGCGAGAGGAGCTGGGCAAACAGCTGGTAGTTGTCTCAGTATTGCTGCAGGGGGATCTTGCATGGTGGCGTGGCGTGGAAGTTGCAGTTGCGTTGTGGACGAAAATGCTGCTGTCGTCAGGCACTCTGCGTACACTCCCCCGCCCAAGTACAACCTACCGCACCAGCCCGTCATCTGAGAGGGGAAGTGTGGATTTGTGATTACTACTTGGTTAAAGTTGAATGGAGTCATTACAATTCTGAAATGTTACATTTGAGTTGTGATTAGAGGATTGACAAGTGCACAGAGCATTTCCATAAAATTGATAAAGTAATCATTTTTCTGCTTTCGGGAATACAGTAGTTTCTCTGTGGTTAGAGTATTACAGTTCTCTTGTTTTCCTCACAGGGTCTGTGGTGGATTTTCCAAGTCGTTTTGGCGGCTTAAAATCTCATCTGATTGTGGGACTTGGAAGCCCCTTGAGACTAACTGTGATAAAGGGATTAAAGAAATAAACCTGACCTTAATGTATAATAAGCCCCACAGAAGACAATTTGTGAGACAGAAAATCCAAACTATAAAGTCTGGACTGTAAAACCATGAAACGACTACTAGACCAATGCCTGTTCTGCTGGAAATATCAGCCAAATCGGCCATTATCCTCCCATGATCATTACACACGCACGCACACACATGTTTGTGTGTGTCTCTGTGGTGCAGACTATTTCTCAACCATCTCTTCTCCTCTCACAAAGCACAGTTTACTGTAAGCCTTGGAAACATGATCTATATAGAAATCCTACACCAATCCAGATTTCTAGAGATCCATTTCTACATGGCATGGCAGGACAGCCCTAAGAAACCTGATTAAAACAAACTAAACAAATCTTAATGCTGCAAAATAATAGCTAGCTGTAATGCCTTTCTAGATACTGAAGCTTTTTGGAGAGATGAGCCTCATAAAAAGATATGTATACTCGTTGTTTTGTAAAAAGCAAAGAAATATAATTGCACCTATCGTACTATTAAATATAATATATTGCTTGGTTTTTCAGATTCCCAATTAAAACGACAATATGAGCAATGGTGAATTAGTCTAAGAAGATTTTAGAGCAACAGATTTTCCAAATGGGTAATAATTATTCATAATATTATTCATTAGTCTCATCCAGGGGACCCAACCTTTGCCTTATTTAACTGTAATGAAAAGTAATAAAAACAGATAAATTCAAACCAGCAATATGTAAACATGATGTATGTGAACTTCTAGTCCACACCTTATCTACAGGCTATATATGTTTTGCATGGGCTCTTTGTGCCTTGATAGACAGCACAATAAAGAGAGAGGAAAAGACATGTAGCACAGGGACCACAGGTCAGAATCGACCCTGTGTCGTTTCTAATGAGAAGCTAATGGGAAGCTAATGAGAAGCTAATGGGAGGTCTAATGCGTATCCGCGTTCAGGGCACTTGTGCAATGTGCCACCGCTGGGCTTACCTTTGCCTATGTGCCGGCGTGTGTGTTCGATGGTGGAGTTTCGGTTGACGTTGGACAGCAGGCCCAGGCAGAAGCGGTTCTTGTTATTGGAGGGGTCCGTGAAGCCGTCGACCAGGACGCTCCGTGACGAGGCGTGGAATGTCTCGCCCACGCGGTTGTTGAGCTCGTAGTACGCGATGGAGCACCAGTACTCGGGCTCCTCGTAGCAGACAGGCCGCAGCTCTGCGCAGCGAAGCACAGAGAGTTAGCAAACACGCTGGATGTAGCACAAAGCGAAGCACAGAGAGTTAGCAAACACGCTGGATGTAGCACAAAGCGAAGCACAGAGAGTTAGCAAACACGCTGGATGTAGCATGCAGCAAAGCAAAGAGTTGTTTGTTTGCTTGTTTTTTATGTCATTGACATAATATTTAGTGGGTTCTTTTCTTTCTTCAAAACAACATCCTGTTGTACCATTAAATAATTATAATTAATTCTAATAGTCATTACAGTATTGTGTATTATTAAAAGAATGAGTCAAATCATATTCTGATGTGATATATTCACTGACAGGATAAATTAACATTATTCAGGAATGTCAAAGGCCAATTTGGCCTCCGTCTTGCGACCTGGCGCAACAACCAAACGTATGCATGTTGTGGTAAAAATACTGGTGGTCAAAACACTGTAATACATGTGTGGAATGCCATGCAACTTTCTTAATAATCCATTGAGTGTATTTTCTATTAGCTTACAAATATGCCAGTTTTACCGAATATATTGTTGTGATGTCAAAATCTGTTCATAGTTGAGCTGATTGAGGAAGGTCTCCGGGTGAGTTACCTCGGTTGGGGGTGGAGAGGATGAGTTTGTGTGTGTGCGGGGCGTTGCTGGGCTTGATGTCTTCTTGAGGAGCAGTCTCCATCATGCTGTAGGGTGGGGGAGGGGTCTCCGCTGGCCACCCCCCAGAGAGAACACACACACACACACACCACACAAGAGGTTAGGAAAAAACTACATTAAAATAAAAATATATTTGCTGGTTGGGTTGTCCTTGAGATATGAATACACCAAATCAATTTCATCTCATCCGTTGATCTCTTCATCTCATCCTCTTAGTTTAGTTATCTCATAATACGTTACGTATCTCGGCATATCTTTTAGTGTTGTCCTACTTTAGCATAGTTTAGCTAGCTACTTCATCCAGCTTGGTCCTACAACTGCAGTGTTGATTGCAGCATAATCCTGATTTGTTTTGTGTGGTGGATGTTTGTGTGGTGGAGGGTGTGGGGGTGTACCTGTGTGTGTGACGTGGAAGGGGGAGCCGGGCTCGGCCGCGCTGCCGGGGGAGTTGGGGTAACTCTGGGAGGCCGGGGACTGGGTGAGGGAGGAGGGCGGGGAGGAGGAGGAGAAGGAGCAGGGCAGGGGGGTGAAGGAGTCCGGGTAGGTGGCGTTCTGGGGCATCAGCGGCTCACTGTGCAGGGAGGCGTTGCGGAACTTGGCCAGCAGGCTGTGTTGAGGGTTGAACTCGCTGTGGCGCGGGACCAACACCGGGGGCAGCACTGAGAGAGAGAGAGAGAGAGAGAGAGAGAGAGAGAGAGAGAGAGAGAGAGAGAGAGAGAGAGAGAGAGAGAGAGAGAGAGAGAGAGAGAGAGAGAGAGAGAGAGAGAGATGCTAAATATCATATTACTGACAATGTAGCTAGCTCAGGAACACTGCATCAGATCAGATTTCCTCTATTCTAAGTCCAAACCATAACAGAGAGGAAAAAAACACCACATAATCTATTTTAAGAGCATTGTTTGGGATCTCGTAAGTGAACTGAACCATAATCGATACGCTCCACAATGTCTGGTTATTGATTCCAACTGATCAATCAATCGTTCGGGATAAATATGTTCAGACTAGAACTTAACAAGAAAAACCACCAAACAATTAAAGTATAACAACTCATTGTAAAAAAAGAAAGAAAAGTGTATCACGACATGATATTACAAAACACGTTTTGTTGTTGCTGTTGTTGTACTTGTGGTTGCCATGGCTGCTGGTGCTCCAGGGCCCTACCTGGGGTCTCCACGCGGCGATAGTGGTACGGGTTGATGCAGATGTCTTTCTGCTTGGAGCCGAAGGGGAACTCGCAGCAGTCCAGGGCCTTGAGCTCGTGGTGGGACTGCAGGTCGGGCCAGCGCCACACGCGGCAGTAGATGACGTGGGGCAGGCCCTTCCTGTGGGACACCTGCAGACGGCCGTCAAGCGAGCGGGGGATGGTCACGCACTTACCTGCGGGAACAGTCATTCACACCCCCCACCCTCGGTCAGAACATGGGACAAGGCAGGGCACATAGAGAGTTAAGCTGCACCAATATGTATTGGATGCATTTGTGATCAATTTGAATTTGCTGTGAGAAGACATTTTTATCCATCCTTTAGATACTTGTCGTTAATGCGTGGTAAAAGGGGGCTAGGAATCTTGCTGGCACTCAAAACATGATAACTGTTTATCATGATAAATATCAGGATGTGAAGGAGGGCATTATTGATATCACGACGGCTGCCTGTAACCACACAAGATATGTTTTATCCCACAAGTTTGGACCACGCTCAATTAATGAACAACATACTGTACTCGACAAGTGTAGCGACATTGTGGCCCATAACTATTCCAGTAGAAGCTCAACATTAGGACATCTCAGTGAAGGGGACATTGCAATATGATAGTTTATCCATAATCCCAGCCCCCACGGGGAACACTTCAAACCCCCTCCCCCCATGTACCCTACCACTAGACTCGGGGGTGTACGGGGTGGGGGTGAGGGGGTGGGGGTGGGGGTGGGGTGGGGGGGCGTTACTCACTGGGCTGTCCGGGGCAGCTCAGCGCTCTCTCCAGCTCCTCCATGGCCCCCTTCTTCTTCTTGAGCTTCTTCACCAGCGAATCCACCGCCTTCTCCGCCCACTTCTCCTCCTCGTCGCCCTGCTTCCAGCCCAGCAGCCGCTTCACCGCCGGGCTGGTGAAGGAGAACAGCGAGGTGATGGAGGTGGTGGTGGAGGTCATCATCGCTGCCGTCGCTGGTGGGGTGGGACGGGATGGATGGATGGATGGACGGCCCAAAGATGAATGGACCACCAGATATAGAGAGGTGGTGGGGCGTTGTCGTGGCGACGCAGAAAGAGGACGAGGTCACCTGATGAGCTCGTGCAAACACTGCTGCCACAGAGAGAGAGAGCGAGAGAGAGCGAGAGAGAGAGAGAGAGAGAGAGGGTTGGACACGTGCCAACGCCAAAGCTAAAATCACTCTCTTTTTTCTTTCTCTTGATCTTGTTGTTTTTCCCGCTGTGCATTGGCACACAGAGAGAGATGTGGCCGCTCTGGTTGAGCGTGTCCAATCTAGGGGTGGTGGCGGGGGGGTGGGGGGGAGGTGAGTTATCCCTCACGCAGCCAGCGGTCCAGCTCGGGTTTCAATCATCTGGGGAGAGGGAGAGACATAGAGAGAGAGAAAGAGAGTGTGAGAGAGAGACAGTGAGAGAGAGACAGAGAGAGAGAGACAAAGACAGAGAGAAAGAGAGACAGAGGGACAGAGAGAGAGCAAGAGAGAGCCAAAGAGAGTGCGGTATTAACTGCTAATTTAACCTAATAGCCTCACTGGAATACAACACAAACACAACACTAGTTTACCCCTTAACGAAGAGGGCTAGGTTCCCTTAATGATGCTCCAAATCCAATGGAACCCAATTACATCACCGGCCCGTTAATTAGATGATCTAAATATTTCACTAATATAAACATAAAGGCTATTTGAGTGTCGTTGCACATTTTTAAATCTGCTATATATTTGCCGTGAACTGTAAAATGTTTCGTTTTTTTGCACTAGAAGGTGGATAATCCCATTTAGGCAGTCTTTTTAAAGTGAGGCGTGTCCTTTCTATGACTTCTTCTATGATCTCGGTTCCTTACGCCCAGGAGCCTCGCTGTCTGGCCAAGCACACATCACAGGACAGGAGGGGGGGGGGGGGGGGGGGGGGGGGGGGGGGGGGGGGGGGGGGGTTGGAGCGGGAGAAAGGGAGCGAGAAAGAGAATTGAAAGGAATATTTTGTGCTTCTTGTATTTCACTGATTGTAGACGTAGTCATGTTTCGATCATCCACAGAACACGCGGGGAAATCGTTTGCTCTATTAGTTAAGACAGCTGAGTAATTGAACTGCTGTTAAACTATTCTGCACGCCCGCATGCGCAGACAACTGACTTCATAATTACACGTATCCACGCGGCGAGGAGTAAGGAAAAAGAGCGCACACTGAACACGAGAAGATCTCACATAATCTCACAACAATAGATGTGAGGACAACAGAGCCGCAGAGGACAGCTGGGTCCAGAGTGACTGCTCAATCCAATGCGGCATCAGTCCACTGCTCCCCTTATGACTCCGGCGTCACTAGGTCTACAGAGCCAGATAGGCTAATTACCTAATGCTTTATCACCAAGACCCCTCCCCCCCACCCCCTCACACACACGCGCGCGCACCCCCCCCCCCCCCCCACCCAAAAGTAAACACACCAGTTTCCTTTTACTAGGCTGCCGTATCGCGCAGACTTTTCAGATCTCATGTCCCAACCTTGACAAGTCAAATAAGTTTAATTAATGGCATCGACAAAGTTGAGCATTTTTACCTTTTATGCAATACACGATACAACGCAATACACATTTAGACAGCTCAAAATGTGTAATTGATGCTGGTTATCAATATAAATGGTTTAAAAAAAACTACTTTTCTGGGGGGGATAATAACCTTATTTCGGGTTAACGGAATCGAGTTATAGCATCATCTCTACTCAAGCCAACTTGGCCGTCAGCGCAAGTGATCAGTCAATGACAGCATGCAATTTACATTCCTTCAAAATCCAAACAGAAAAAAAGAACCCCAAAAAAAACGAAAAACACCGCAATGATGCTCATCAAATTCAACATCGTACAAATAATCACAAAGTCCTTACCTCTGGTGTGACAAGTGCATCGGTGTCAAGTCGTATACGGGGCGGAGGTGGTACAGACATACGGTAAGTTCTTGTTCAGGACAGCAGAGCGGGGAAGAAGGTGTGTGTGTGTGCATGTGTGTGTGTATAGCAGAGCGTGTTTGTGAGGCTTCACGAGCCGGAGAGAGCGAGCGCCACAACGTCGGCGTCAGCCTGGCTGGAACCGCAGCGCCTGCGTGCTGAATCCCTCCGCCTGCCCCTGGCTGGAACTTTCCCAGGATCTGAGGGATTCGCAGGCTCTGGTCGTCTGGCGGACTGTGCTCACTTATGGTCACATGTGTGTAATTCATAACAAAGTATCAATATTCACTTCATCCAGGTGGTAGTATTGTAACAACGTTCGATCTGTGATTTTCAAAAGCATCGTCAATTAGCTTCGTTTTCTAATTGGATACACGGTAATTATGACAGGCATTATTATTGAATGCACTAGATGTTGGAAAAAGAAATCACTATTATTACTGCATCTTGTTGTTTATTCCTGCATAAATGCGATTTGAGAACTTTTTTTTAAACTCCTTAATGCAACAATTGTTCTTGTTTTAGTTTGGTGTCTCTCATTGTGCTACGTTCTATATTGTAATTTATTTTAACAGTATTTATTTAATCATTTCAATTTTTTTGTGTGTATGTGAAGCACTTTGTAGCTGTGTATTTTAAAAAGTGATATATATATATATATACATATATATATACACACACATACATATAAATAAAGCTTAAGGCTACTTACTTATGAGCTTTTTTTCCATTTTTAAATCTAGGATTAGATTTAACATAACATAGCCTGTTACACCAACACGCACCTGTGCACACAAGGTACCTTTATTTTTCAGCTGGTTGGCCTAATGTAACATAAAACATGTTGGCATTGTCTTCAATCGGTTCAATGTTGTGGGCCAAACAGAGGTATTTTTCATTGCGGATGGATACAATTCTCATTGTGAGCGCCGTGACTGGTCCAGTTAATGACGCAAGCCTGGCTGGCGACAGCGAGTCTAGAAGTTTGACATTTTCACAGTTTACAGCAACTGCCGTGGAACGTAACAATAATTCCAACATGAACTATAACAACTTCCAGCTATCTTTACACGCCACGTGTTTACGCTCAGGTGGATCACCTATAAGCCCATCATTTGACTAGGGAGGTAACTGTTCCACAAATAGGTATAGCCTGACCCACGGGCGAATTGGTAAATGTATTGGTGATACGGTGAGCGAGGGGAAACGTTTTTGTTTTTGTTTGTTATTAACGTGAAAGGTTTGCACGTTATTTGTCATCGTACTTCTTTGAAGTTTGCCTCGTTAACTCCAGGCGTAAATAATTATTAACAGGTTCTGCTTCAAGAAGATTCCCCGACTCTGAGTTGTCCCTCTCGTGCAGATGGCAGACACAAACAGGATGGGGTTCGATGGCGCGCGCAGAGACACCCAGTCGTGCGCGTGCCAGCCTCCTCCTCCCCCCCCCCCCCCCCCCCCCCCCCCCCCTTGTCCAAACCTCAACATAGAAACGAAATACATGCTACAACTACCGCAACATCCCTGCAAAAATATGTAAACTATGCCTCATTTCATCGTCACTGCAACGGCATCCGTTTTTCTCAGAACAGGTTGCGCAATCACGGGGTAGTGGCTCTTAATGCTGCCCTGGGGGCCTAATAGGTTTTAGAAAACAGGCAGTGAGCTGGGGTAAAAAAATACATGGAGATATTGACATCAGTCGATATGAAATTAAATCCCCCCTCTAGTTTATAGTAAACTCAACACAATGTGTAGAATACAATTAATGGGAAAAATAAAAAATACTATAAAACGAAATAACCGTTTTTCTTTATTTTGGTTCGTGCTTTTATCCACCCACTCACTGCCTCAATATCCCCAGTAAACCGTTCACTACAAAGAGAATGTTTACAGGCCAATGTTTGAATTGAAAGACAATCAACAGATTCATACAGCAGCTGTTCTTGTTTACAAATGATTTAGGCAATAAAATAGAACTGACCCAGTACGACGGTCAGAGACAGAGTGGCAACATCAGCTTGCATGTAACCATGGCCACCACAAGCCATCGCCATGGGAACAATCAGGGCCAAGTGGAACTCTAGATTGTGTCGTTCACGAGGACAACATCCAAATACATGGACAAAAGCATTTGCAAATCCCACCCAATCGAGAGTTCTGATTGACCTATCAAAAGGCGGCCACTGGATGCGAGGGCTCGTCTGATTGGCTAGTCCGTCTTCCGTGGAGATTCCAGCCTCCAAGCTCCTGTGATGTAACGCAAACGGATGAAGACCAGGTCCCGTCCCATTTGCAGCCAACTCCAAACTGGTACCAGCTTGGATCCTGGCAACACACGAACACACGTTTGATATCATGTATTGTTAGTCTTAAAAGGACCACTGCATTGGCAATGAGTCACCGACATTACCTGAGATTACCCGTGTCTTTAATAAAAGATATGGAAGCCGAGTAAAAACAAAACTAGTGTCCTTTGCGGGTTGAAATACAATCTCCCACAATCTTATTATCCAACTTCTTAGCCACACTGTTTTTATTTTTCTTGATAGCTAAATCACAGTAGCTAGAGGTATTTGGCATCTAGGCTCAGGCATAAAATACTGTCTACGTTCCCACACATTTTCAAGAGAAACGCTACTACAGCATTGGGCTGTACACACCAAACAAACTTTATTATAAACCCAGAATCTCTACAAATGGTAATGAGTCTCACACACCCTATTACGACACACAAAACCCACATAAGTTCAAGTGTAAGTCATACTCCTTAGTATGGTTACTGTGAAATTATACTCATACACATTGCCCGGTATACATTCTTCAGTAGACCCATTATGTACCTTCTATCTCAGTCCAGTTCACAGCCACCTCCGCTATGGGGATCTTAAAGCACTGGGCAATGTAGAGGAGCTCCACGTCAAAAGCCCTGTGGCGGCACAACAACAACAACAACAACAATGATGGGAGTCAGTTCAGCGTTAGCTAACCAACAAGTTGCTTCATGGTCAACACGGAAACGGGACTTCATGTCCTGGCAGAGGACGTCGCTGGAAGAGAGGAGGTGAGCGGAGGAGATAGGAGGTGAAAGGAGAAGAGAGAAGGTGAGAGGAGGAGAGAGGCAAGAGGAGGAGAGAGGAGGAGAGAGGAGGAGGTGAAGGAAGCCTACCAGCGCTCCACGTGGAGCAAGGAGAAGGTTTTGAGAGCAGCCTCCCGTGTGAAGAGTTTGAAGCCACACTGTGTGTCTCGGATTCCTCGGACACAAAAGAACCAGACCAGGAAGTGGAAGCCATACATCAGGAAGGTACGGAACATTGACCGCTGAGGAAAGAGTGGAAGACATTAGTAGTGGATAGTGAATCGAATAAAAACCGAGCGGTGGATGTAAATATACATCAATTTTTTTGTACTGGTATTTGAAAGATCAGACTGAGGACAAGGCCAAGGTCGACATGTCTGTTTACCGATAAGCCCACTAGAAACACAAACAGCGCTACAGAAATGAAAACTTGATGGACTTGTTTCCATCCAAGTGGCTGTAAATACATTGGCCATAAAACCGACCATGTGTAAAGCTTCACAATGCACATCATAAAAAAGTGCAATAGTTGCTTAGCAACAGGCACCAATGGCAACATTAGCTGCGACAAATGTTGGCAAAAAGTGCTTTGACCAGGTAAGATAATTGTATAGAGATTTCAAACGATTGAGAGAAGTACACAGCCATGTCTGTACATGAGTACGGGACATAGCGCTATTGCAGGCTCACACAGAGACGCAACCCCATTACGGACATAGGAGGTGAAGGAAGGAGAGACGGTACGGTACCGGGTCGAACGCTTACCTCGGCCACCGAATCGTGCTCCAGGTGGGCTCGAGAACCACAGGTGATGGCCATGTTGTCCTGAAAAGAAGCACAACTGTCTTAGCATAAAACCGACATGACTAGTACTACTACTAGGACCAATACTAGTGAACACTCAAAATCAACAGAAACTCAAGGGGATAAAACAAAACACCCACTGGCTTGGGGCTGATGTCTTCAAGCGCCGCCTCGACTTTCTCAAAGTCAGCAAACTTAGTGGCTCCATCTGCGTCCGCCATCAGTATTAATCGGCCCCTTGAACTCATGGTTCCCTGGAAGTGCGGTCCAGACAGAGGAATTAATTAAAAGTGGAAAAATGGAAAGGGATAAATAAAGTTAAAGAACCATCAATGGGTTTTCTTTTTGCGGATGTGGTCCTCTCTAGCTCAATTGGTAGGGTTGGGGTTAGGGGTTTGATTCCCACTGGGGCATGTATGCATGTTTTTTTAACACCCATAAAATGGAGGTCTTCATTTCTTTTTATAAATAATTTATATGAATATAAATAATATATATTACAATTTTTTTTTATAAATATAAATAAATAATTGTGTTTTTTGGATTGGTGTGTAGTGTGGAAAACTTTAGCTTGTAAAAAGGTCATAAAAAGGTTGTCGGTTGGGTTTTGTACCATTCGGACTGCTCCTCCTTTCCCCCTGTTTTTCACCAGGGTCAGAACACGCACTTTGTCTGCACCAAACTTCTTTGTGTACTGAAATGCAACCTGAAAAGGGAAAAGACAGCTATGTTTCAAATACAAACCCTCGTTGCGTCACGTGAAGGTCTTGGATCAAAACACAACTACCAATAAAGGTGATGCAATATAACCTGCTGATGGGTTTTCTTCAATTTGTCACATGACAATTAACATGAATTTGACAATACATACACATTGGATATTTATTAACCGTATCAGAATGAACTCACAACACATTGATATTCTGACAGCCACACTTAACATTAAGGGCAAAGATCTCTAGGTATCACCTGGTATCAACAGTAAAAAAGGAGGTAACCATACACGCCTAAAATAAAGGGGTTCTACCTGTGCGGTTTTGTCTGAGCTGCCATCATCCACCACCAGGACCTCATAGGTGAATGAAGGCTGTCGTTTCTGTAGACAGAAAGAAAACAAATAAGTGTTTTTGATTGAATGCTGCCCCCTGTTGGCCATTAAGGGTAACGGAGGATGAAGTGGAAGAGATGGGGGCACACCACAGAAGAAAATAAAAGCGCAAGTCTAAAGAAGTACTGAGATAGTTATGTTATGTTTGTCTTCAGTTCACAATCACTGACCTGTCTTGTCTCCAGGTAATCCATTGCTTCTTCCAGCATCGATGGCACTGAAATGACACACATACGGTTCCTATTGTTTACTACTGGTGTACAATTTCATATTATCCCACACATCATAGGATGAAAACACACCAAACTGGTTTTTCTTTTGTAAATACATTTTTTTTCTGGATTGGCAAATTTATCATCATCCAACAGAGATAAATGTAGAAATCATAACCCGTAGCAAACCTACACCTATTTAGAAATATAGGAACTGTTGAAATGCCTAAATTAGTTATTTCTAATTCTGCTTTGATACGGTTTTTGACAGCTACACGTTAGTGCAATGTTAAGTAAAGGTCTTTTCTGAGACCTACAGACTACACAGCAATGACTTGGACTGGTTTGTGTTTCATGGATAACTGACTAGAAACAAGTTAAACTCTAAAAGTAGACCAACGAGTAGATCAACCCAACACACAATACAGATTATGGAAACATCATCGTTCTGAGAGGACTCACTTCGGAGCTCCTCGTTATAGGCCGGGACGATGACTGACAGCTCCCTGGAAGACGGGTCGTGGAGGCTTGGAAGGAGCTCCATCTCTCCAGATGTCGTGGGAAAGCATTTCTCCTTCTCATGTCGAGTCAGATCCACGATGGTGGCCGTGACGTGGGCTAGCACCAACACCTGGAAACAGAAGAATCAAGTCGTATTATGAATTGCTTAGGGTCATACATATGCTGGCAATGGCAATACACTTAATTAGACATATGATTCTACGAACGGATCATGGCATGTGCATGCATTTTTGTACTTACTGCTATAAACACAATCGCTGCCAGTGCAACAAGGCATTGAAATAAATCATAAAGAAAATCCATCATCCATGCCCAGCAAGCACTGACAGATCAGCAGGTAAACAGGTAATGTTAGGTTTAACACTCAACAGTGCAATCCGTTTTGGCGATTGAAGGTCGTCGCTTCAGTGCAGGATTGCGGGAATGTTTGTAAGTAAAATAATAAATCATTGTTTAGACGAGCATTTTCCGTAGAAGGTTCAACACCACTTCCAATCAAAACTGAACACAAGGCGGAAGTAAAACGCGTCTGTTTGACCACGTCATCAGTGAGTGGCCGACTTACCGTTATGAGTTTGCATGTCATATATACTGACCTCTAATGGTCGGGAATAGCGTTAATCGCTGGAAAGCATTATTTATGCCTTCGTGGTGGCGTTTATAGTACATACAATTTTTTAAAACGTATTCATTAAGTTAATATTATTGTTTATTAACAACATGAACTTATATTTAACAGTCGCGGAGCTAACACGCTCATTATTTACGTCTTGGCTTAAATTGTCATTGTGCGGCTACCGTAGGTCCCAAGTCAAACCCACGTGGTCAATCAAAACATCATGGCGGCTGGTTTCAAGTAAGAATATGGAACTGATGACAACTATTATATATATCTATTTCACTTTGTTGATGTGATCACTATGAGCGGTTTATGGTCATTTTCAAGTTTAAACACATATAGCTATAGACACACGTTATAGATGTGTGATCCGTGCGTTATAACAATTGTGACCACATTTCATAAATCCATACCTGGCAGTAGTTTAACGTTACCCCATTGCGCCGACCCTGTGTTGCTTGTATAAACTTGAACTTATTCATCTTACCTTTTTTTTTTTTTTTTTTTACGAAAGTGGATTTCAGTAATTGTGTTACTCTTATCTATTAGGCAACACACTCATAAGAGATGTATTTGTATCTTGTATTTTTATTCTGCGCTTGCAGTTTCTATTGATTTTCTTTAATTTGACGCTAGGGGTTAATACTAAAAACGGATTAATAATTACCTTTTCGTATGTTATCTTTTCTTACATCCACTTCAGAACTGCTGAGCCCCTGGAGTATCACAGAAGTTTTCTGGTTAGTGGCAAAAAATCCCATGATAAACGTCGTCAATGCTATATATAGTACTGAGCTTTGTAGTGACAAAATGCAACAATCGACCGATCAAGCGTCTTGTATTTACGGCCGCCTGCATGTATTATTCAGAAAGAAAACTGCCGGCCTGATGGAAGAGAACTGGTGGAATTCCGAACCACAACACTGAACATAGGTGAGGAAAACTACTATTGTAAAAACGTTCAACAACATGTATCTATTATTTACTGTAAACATGCTTCTCTCTCTCTCTCTCTCTCTCTCTCTCTCTCTCTCTCTCTCTCTCTCTCTCTCTCTCTCTCTCTCTCTCTCTCTCTCTCTCTCTCTCTCTCTCTCTCTCTCTCTCTCTCTCTCAGGATCCATTTCCACAGCAGATGGCTCGGCTCTGGTTAAGATTGGAAACACCACTGTCATCTGTGGAATCAAAATGGTATGTGTCTAATGCAACCATTTTTCAGTGCTTATTAAGAAATATAGACACCTGACGCTATATTTTATTCATCATCCACAGGAGTTTGCAAACCCATCTGTTGAGGCCCCTAACAAAGGTTACATAGGTGAGTCATCACTACTATTCCAGCAGACATTTTGATCCAAAGAAATGTACAGTGAATTCAGATGCATTTCATTTAAGGAGGTGGTTAGGAATGTTGCTCAATGATGCCTCCATGATGGCTGGAACAATCCCTGAACCTTTTATGCATTTTGGGAGTCTATAGCCTCTACACTCTATCCAGTGCCCAATCAAAGCAAGCATTAAAACAACGCTAATACAACTTTATTCTTAAAACACGTTTAAGAAAAGGTGTATAAATTGCTTTAATACAATTACAAATGACTAAAACTACTAGACTTAAAAGCAGTGGATCAGTAGACGCAGAGATACCTTAAAAGGACAGAGGCGGAGGGAGAACGGCAATCATACGATTCCAACTGTATTCATGTGACACTTTGAGAGATATTTCAAAGTGCGTGTGTGTGTTGCAGTGCCCAACGTGGACCTGCCGCCGCTGTGTTCGTCTGGCTTCAGGCCCGGAGCCCCGGGGGAGCAGGCCCAAGCTGCCAGCCAGTTCATCGCTGACGTCATTGAAAGGTGCCCTCCCTGCCTACCCTGCATTCCCAGCTCGGAGACTTTTTACCTGACCCGCTTCACTCAGGCCACTGTTATTAATATATGCAAATTTGATCGTTTACAGCTCTGAGGTGGTGAAGACAGAAGACCTGTGCATCGAGCGAGGAAAGGTAAATAAAACCCAATACCTGTGGTGTGATGTCGGATCAGGATCCTGGTGGATGCCGACGTTGTTCATGTACGTTGGCTCTGGTGGATGTCTCTTATAGCTGTGCTGGGTGCTGTACTGTGACCTCATGTGTCTCGACTACGACGGCAACCTGTTGGACGCTTGCATCATCGCCCTGCTCGCAGCGCTGAAGAATGGTAAGACGCACACACTGTACACACGTTGTTTACCTCCCACTGCGGTTTTACCTTTCTGAAATATGTCCCCTGTTTCTTTAATTGTGTAGGTAATTTTTTTTTTTTTTTTAAATTTTGATTGAAATGCTAGTTAAATAATAAACTGGTGGTCTTACATTGTGTTATATACCCTACCACTATTTTCCTTTTTTATTTTTTGTTTTACTTCTGCCTGCACTCCTAATCTTTAATTTCATTTCTGTATTCCAATGATTTCCTCACAGCACAACTTCCAGAAGTCAGTCAATGAGCATATATTATAATACATTTTTTGATTTAAATGCAAGTTAAATAATACACAGGTGTTCTACTAGTGTATACCAAACCTTTTTCCTTTTTATATCTTTTTGTTTAGCTTCTTCCGGGACTCATCTAAAAAAAAAATATCTGTATTCCAATGATTTCCTCACAGCACAACTTCCAGAAGTCACAGTGAATGCAGAGACCAGTCTGCCGGAAGTGGATTTAAAAAACAGAAAGCCGCTGCAGGTCCACCGGCACCCTATAGGCTCCTCGTTCTGTGTGTTTGACAAGTAAGCACGAGTGCTCTTTCATTCCTTCCTAAATATGTGATTCAGTCAATATTATCCCACTTGGTTCTTTGTTGAAATTGACATAAAATATCAATACAATGTAACTAGATTCAGCGTTTTTAGCAACAATTATCGGAACCTGGAAGATTTAGTTGTCGATGGAACCAAGTAGTAGAGGACCTGATTGTTCATGTTCCTCTGCCAGAGGAATAGATTGAAGAATGGGGATCATGTTATGGAAAGAAAAAGACACCACTTGAGATGCATCACTATGTGGATTCATGTAAATGATCAATGAACTCATTGATATCACTGCTCTGTCTTGTGTCGTAAGCTCTGTTCTGATCGTGGACCCAACGGCTGAGGAGGAGCGGCTGTCCACAGCTCAACTCACTGTGGTCACAGATGAAAACGGTGGCCTCTGCTCGGTCCACAAACCAGGTCAGACATCCAACCTTTTACCGTAAACACCACCCGGACACTGTTCCAACTCAGCCATTTTGTAATGGCCTTTCTTACCGTTTGGACAGCAAGTTAAAGAGGGTGGGTGGCCATAAGAGTGGACTTGATTAGTTTACTGGTCTTCCGCACTATTCAAAATTAGATTGTTGAAAACCAGTTAGCCAGAATTTAACAGATAATTGAGGGTTTTACGTCTCATTTCCTGATTGAAGGCGACAGACCAGAAAGCAGTATTGCTTCCATGTCCCCGGAGTGCCCCATGGCTACGCTAATGCTAACACCCTTATGCTTTGTGCGTCTCCCGATGTCAGGTGGGACACCGTTCTCCGGGGAGAGACTGCAGGAGTGCATCAGCCGAGCGCAGGTGCGCCACAGAGAGATCCAGAAACTCATCGATAAAGTCGCTCAAAGCATCACGTCGAAAAAATGAAGTCACAAGCAGTCCTTTTTTTTTTTTTTGTATCTAAAACTTGTATTTTTCAACTGTCAATATATATTCATTTCTTTCTCCATAACAATAAAACTGCTGACAAAGACTGTTTAAAAAAATTATTCCTCAGTGTTCAGAAATATCTCTCTCACACACAGACATGCACGCACACAAACACTCTCTCTCACACACACTTTCTCGTAAGAATACACTCTTGGCTCTGGAGCTAGTTAAAAGGAAAGGCGTTCTCAGAATGTGCTGTACAAAAAGAAGCAGGTGCACCGTCTTGCATGTTGGGATCCGAGTCCTCGCTTGAGCCCGGTGCCAGGCTCACTAAGAGTAGACCTACGGAGGTAAAGGGCTGCCCCATCCCACTACTACCGCCACTAGGATGGAAAAGACTCGTTAAAAGTCAATCCCACAGGGACACTGCCAAATGGGGTGAAACACGTTCTCCCAATGGCCATGCTTCTGATCGGCTCAAAGCGGTGCCATACTTTGGCTCCTGAACCAATCAGAAGGAGCCATTGCTCGGCCGTGCATTTGGTAGCGGTCTCGGCGGCTTTAGATTTTTAGTGTTCGTTGACTCGCCGACCGAGACCGTTGTGGAGATGTGCTTCAGGGCGGTTCCTGCCCTGGTGGACACGAGCTGAGGTGGAAGGATCGGGCAGACTGAGGAAGGACGGGATCCCCCTAAAAAACGCACGCTTGACAACCCTTTCAGTCGAGCAGCTTCCGTACAGGAAGCTCATCCCCCGGGAGAAGCCCTCTGCCCACGAGAACCATCTCCGGTCACCTTCAAAAATACAGAGCTGGTTCTCCCTGTGCAGTGCCCCCCTTGCTGTAAAAAACAAACAAAAGAGCTAAATCCTTATTGTCCTCCATGACCACAGGGAAAAAGGTTGGGTTCCTCAACACCATGTGACGACCACCTCTTCCAAACGTTTTTCCTTAGCTACCAAAAAAAAAAATGAAATGAATTGATACAAATTCTCCACAGTGAGGCCGTCGGACCGCAGTTTGGATCAGTTTGTTCCCATGATGTTGGGTTGGGTTGGGGGGGGGATTGCATCATCATTTGGGCATGGCTTGCGGCGTGCTCCTCTTCCTCTTACTTCTTGGCAGGTTGGCGGTATGCAGTGGCGCCGGGTCCTCCCGATGGGCCGCCGCCCCCGAAGCCGTTCGCTGCTGCATTTGGTGCCGCAAGAATTGCAACTGACGAGGGAAATGGGAGAAAATACGCCATTAGAAGGGGATATCCGGTTACCGTGGCGACTGCAGAAGGGTTTTTTTATTCTTATATTATTTTCATTATTACAAATAATGTCCCCGTGAGGAAGACATTAAAAATGTGAAATAATTCCACAAGGGGATTTAGATCGGATCATTTTCTGTGCCGTAGGAGAATTAAGTAAAAAACATGATGAAAAACTAAAGTCTAGCCTGCCTATAAATCCGGCGGTAGCCTTGGCAGTCAATTTGACTCTAGCTTCTCTTCTATGTGCTCTTTAAACTTAGCATGAGGAAGTAGAATCACGTCTGACCGATCCACAGACTCTACAAACCCATGCTTAGTGGAAGGTGACTGTCAAAACCATCGGTGTTTGTAAGCCAAATCCTAGCCACAGCGCAAGCAATGGCAGCCAACAGCCTGTGTGTGCATGAGTGCGTGTGCTGGGGAAATTAAGTTGTGTGTTTAAAAAGGGCATTTTATGAATGCTTGTTGATTCATTCAAAACCAGGCTTGAGTCCAAGCTCCGGCATTCAAACAACCTGCACAAGGTCCATAGCACCCAACAGCCGTAGCACCAGTTTGGTGCTATGGCTGTTGTATGCTTGACCTGTGACCTTTCGTTACAAGCTCAACCAGGAAGGTTAGAAAAGCAAAGGTAAGGGGTGGTACAGAGATGGTCCACAGTCCAGAGGTTAATGGGTTGCAGTGAGAAGGAGATGGCAGACATGGGAGAAGCTGAAGCCAGAAGCGAGAGAAAGAGACAAAGGGAGAGAGACAGAGGGAGTAGGGAGGGGGGTAGGCTATGTTGTGGGGCAGTGATGCAGGACAGCTGAGGAGCATCAGGGGAGGGAATAAGCGGACAACCTCAGAGGGGCGCCATAACATCACCGCTCTGGAGGCGCAACAGTAGACATTCCTAGAGCCCAGGAAGAGGCCTGCTGAGCGCATCGCGCTCTTCAGTAACCTTATGATACCGAACTCGGCTGAGTTGAGGGAAGCGTTGCCACACCAAGCGTTGATTCGCACACACCATAACCAATTCGATGACAGGGCGCCGGCGATATCCCATGGCAAGAAAGATTTACATGACACTATCATGGCATGACGTATTATCTAGTCGTCTGATTACATTCCAAAATTGTCTGGTCAAAGCTTGTCAAAATAACAAACACCCGAAACCAGAATGATGGCGCTTCCCAAGGGACAGAGCATTAGAATGTGTTGGTGTGACCACTCTCATTATGTTTGAATGTGTATATATATATATATAAAATGATCTCAACATAAAAGTATTTGCCTGCTTAAATGGTCCTATGGTCATGTCTTTGTGTGTGTGTAAGCCTGAGCGTGTGTGTGTGTGTATGAGTGAGTATGAGCCTGAGCGTGTGTGTATGAGTGAGTATGAGCCTGAGCGTGTGTGTGTGTGTGTGTGTGCCCCCCATCCCTCTACAGAAAGACAGGTGTGTGAAGCGGGATGGAAGGATGCGGCTGGATTACTTGGATGTGAGGCTGGAGCTGCTGCTGAAGCCTGGGAGAAGGCAGCAGGGGACTAGACCTGTCCAGCCCACAGCCCAGCTGGGACAGCACTGGGGGTGGGGTGGGGGGGGGGGGGGGGGGGTAGGTAGGTAGGTAGGGGTAAAGTGGGGGAGGCGCACCCCCACAGGGAGGGGAGGAGGTAGAAGAGAAGAGGTTTGAGAGGGGAGGGGAGGGGAGGGGGGAGGGGGGAGAGGGAAGAGGTGAGGGGAGAGAAAGCCAAGCAGTTGGAGGTGAGGTTGAAGGGGGGATGGGGGAGATTTTTCAACACAAGGAAGGGAGGATGGAGAGAAAGACATTCACCAGACATTAAAATGAGTTGAAGGGGAAAGGTGAGGGTAAAAGAGCGGGAAAGGCGAGAGAAGAAGATGAGATGAAGGAGGAAGAAGAGACAGCAGAGGAGGATATGCAAGATGGTGATGGAAGTGGAGAGGGGGGGTAAACAAACAAAAAAAACACAACAGAACAATGTACAATGTTTCAGACATCAATTCCCGCCTTGTTCCAACTCGCTGCCCTCTTTTTATATTGCCTTTTTCTTTGTTCTTATTGCCAATCTCACGAAGGTTAAAAAGCGGTGATGCTTTCCCCTGCTTGTAACATCGTCATTTAATGAATCCAACAAACTAAACGGTTTCCCGATGTACCATCTGGTCTGCCAACATGTTATCGTCAAGGAAGAGGACGGCCATCCCACATTTGGCTGGTTCACACACTAAC
>JACYXH010000575.1:1410000-1457500 GCA_026745465.1 Lota lota
AGATTTGGTTTCCTCCTTTCTCTCCTATCTCTGATTGTACTAGTTTGTATGGATTCCGTGCAGGACATCCATCTGTTCACAAACGAAAAACAGAACTATGGAACTTCAAACAGCATTATGCATTTATTAAATCCTTACTCCGTTTCTAAATATGCTCACACAGGGGAGGTAACCCGCGAGGCCTTCTGAACTTGTGAACTACCTACTGAAGTGGGAATGTGCAGCGTGTCAGATCAGCATCGCCGCCGGCGGCCATGCCCCGGTATGTTCTGAACCAGCGCTTCACGGGGGCTGTGCCTTGGCTACAGTTAACGATGCCGGCCTGGTTGTGCTTCGTTTGTTTGACAGCTGAATTTGGTTGTGATAAAACACAGAATAACGCTGGTGCTAATTGCTAGTGATGAAACAGTTGGCTTTCATTAGCGTTCCACTGCCTTTGGATATATGTTGACGTGTAAAAGAAAAAATGAAAAAAACACAGAGCAGTGCAGATCCACTTGAAGGAACCCTGGAATGCTTTTTATCATCCCTCGACGACAGAGCTGGTGTGTGGAATCGTGACCGCGCTTAATAAATAGTAATCGATCAAATAGAACAAAAGACACACACACACCAGATGTTGATGTACACGCACACACGCCAAGACTTTGATGTACTCAAACACACACACACACACACACACACACACACACACACACACACACACACACACACACACACACACACACACACACACACACACACACACACACACACACACACACAGATGGAGGCTGCTCACTCTGGGTGGAGGCCATGGGGGAGTGGGCTGTGGGGGACAGCAGGCCCATCTGACCCAGCTCCAGGCAGTGCTTCCTCGTTAGAGACTGGTTCTTGACAGGAGGGGGCGTAGGGCACTTGAGTAGGCCGCTCGTGGCCTGCGAGCTGTATAGATTACCTGAGCAAACAAAAATACCTCCACGTTAGCTCTCCAAGTGAGCTAAGTACATCAAAACAAGATCACATTGAATTAACAAAACATTACCAAAAATAAGAACCACAATAATCATCACTAATCACGGTTATCCTCGATCAATTCCCGCGTCTGGCCAGGCCGAGGCCAACAAGCTTTATTTATAAATAAACGCTAGCCTACAAATGACACACAATACCGGCAATCGTAAAATAATTGAAGACACAGCCGTACCGTCTGCCTCCCGTTTTCTGAAATTTGTTGTGAGCACTCCGCTAAGAAAACCGGTTGAAAGGGTAATAAAACATCTCTGGTCTGTGTGACCATAGCTAACTTGACCCAACGCTTCGACATGGATTTGGTCAAATCAAATAAAGAAAACCATTAACATGAACACAAAATACTACTTGGCCACCGGATTATAAACAGGCAATTCGTGGTCAAACACGAGTCAGTTAATTGCACCTGGGCCAGGTGATCATACCTGGTCAGGTGATCATCCCTGGCAAGGTGATCATACCTGGCTCAGATCAGATGAGGGTCATACCTGGGCCAGGTGATCATACCTGGCTCAGGTCAGATGAGGGTCATACCTGGGCCAGGTGATCCTATCTGGTCAGGTGATCATCCCTGGCAAGGTGACCATACCCAGCCCAGGTCAGGTGAGGGTCATACCTGGGCCAGGTGATCATACCTGGGCTGGGTGAGGGCCGTACCTGAGGTGCTGCTGCTGGTTCCTGATGGTAGTTTGATTGGAGGGGGCCGATGCTTCACCCCTTTACCCAGGACAGACGTCTGGACCAGCGAAGACAAGCCGTCTCCCTGCATGAGCAATAACAGTTTATTATACAGTCAGCTAGAGCTTAATCAATTTCCGAGCACATCGGCTATCGTTTGACGACTGTTTGGCCTCTGGGGGAAAGGGCCAATGTTTCGGGTCTTCCGGAGTAGCCAGCGGATATCCTTGACATCATTGTTTACAGTCTGATTGTTTAAAGTCCATTAGCAACTTGAGACGCGTGAATGGAGTTGGAGTTGAGAGACGACGTCTACGACTGGATTGTATCATAGTTTACAAGTAGCCAGTTTGCAATCAGTTAACAGTTTCAAACTTGCAACTCCAGCCATTTTTTCAAAGGCACTATCCGGCTTGGAAGGAAATAATTTTGGCACGAGCCGAACGTTTCTCCACACAATGCACAAACATTGATACTTTCTGTAGGTGTTTTTCGGTTCAGACGAAATTTTGGCTAATCACTATCAATCGCTAATCTGCATACGAATGCTGATTCACCAAAAAAAAATGAATGTCTGCATTTCCGATGGGTTCTGAGATGGCATTTCGGCCAATGTGTTACGCCTCTTTTGCTCTCCATACGGACTGTTCACCCGGAGGCAACCTCAGAGCCAGAAGTTCAACAATGCTGCAGAGGAACTTCTGGAGAGAGACTGCACAGCGCCGGAAGCCAGCAAGTGTGAGGGTTTCCCCTTTGCTACGGAGATATTCCTCCCGAGAGTGGCAAGACGGAGGTTTCAGAAGACGGGTTTTACCTGTGTGTGTCTCTACAATGGCCAGTATACCAGACAGGTTTGATCTTAAACCTTTACAGACACTTTGTCTAGGGGCGTAGGTGTCCGGACAGGACGTTTACGCTCGTCTTCCCGACGGCTGCGGGAGAAGTTTAGTTTGTGGGTGCGCTTTGGATGGCATATCTTTTTTTTTTTTATCAGATCTCCATTTACGATCAGTGACAGCACTATGGTGATATCGCTGTAGAAGAGTCTTGCAATCGTTGCCTAAGCGTTGTCGCTTAGGCCAACAGATGCCGTTAGCGCTCTTAGTTAGTATTTCTTTTTCTTTTTTGAAAAATCGAAGCCATGAAAACATAAATCGACAGGCATATAACCGTATTCGAAGAGTTTTTGAAGTCCATCTAGTTGGACAAACATTTCTTAATTTTCGTCCTTCAAAGTCCGGGATTCGTTGCAACTCCCACGGAAACCCCAGCAGCAGGAGTCCAGGGACAGCCCAGCGGTTCCACGGCGGGGCGTGTTGGTCCAGACTCACCTCTGTGTCCTTGCTGGGAGAGGGAGGGGCCAAGCTGACCGAGCTATGGGACATCTTCACCGCACACTTGACATCCTTCTCGTACACTCCTTTGTACTGCGTGAGGAAGCTGCGGAAAACCACACACACACACACACACACGATGTAATATCGCTCCGATAGTCCTTCAGCGTTTACTTTTAATATCATGAAAGACAGAGTGTTTTTTTCTAAAGTGACTTACCGGTCTGCATCAATCTTTGAGCCTATGAGGAAACTGTGAAAGCCAGAGAAGGAACATGTTAGGTGACAATGAAAAACATGCACAAAAAAGTGCACGTACCATCATTCATATGCACCGTCAACTATAGTGTTACTAAAGACACTATTAGGACGGCAACGATAAGTCGATGAATAGATTTAGTAGTTCAACAGAAATGTAATCGAATCATATTTTGATGATTGATTAACCGTCATTAAGTACAAATAATAAACATGTTCTGCTTAATATTGCAGTTCAATTCAAATATTTGGTTCATGGCTCATTATAAATGACTATGAGGAATAGTTTCGTTTTTCTTGGCTGCTTGTCAGATAAAGCAAGCACATTTAAGACATCACTTGTCTCTAGTAACTTGTGATGGAATTTGCCAAAATGTATGATTAATCAAGAAAATATATACTCGTTCGATTAAACCGACTGAAAATAATCGTCAGTTGCAGCCCTAGACGCTATATATATATATATATATATATATATATATATATATATATATCCAATCAGACATGACATATAAAGATATACACATTCACATACACCATACCGAGGCGAATACCCAGGGCTCAACCTGCGGTGTTTCTCGTTCTTACGGTGGGTGGATGAGCTTAAGGTCCGAGGACTCGTCCTCGGTTTTTGGTTCTTTGGCACAGTAGATCTTGCCGTAGACCAGCGGGTCTCCCATCGACTGGAAGATGGAGACCTTGGTCCTCTGGGCCTGCCCCCCCACCTCACATTCAAACGTGTAGTCGTCCACCACCTCCTGCAAAAGCAACGTGTCACAGGTTATACCACCAAGCTAACCTGTTACAGGTTACACCACCAAGCTAACCTATTACAGGTTATACCACCAAGCTAACCGGTTACAGGTTACACCACCAAGCTAACCTGTTACAGGTTACACCACCAAGCTAACGTGTTACAGGTTATACCACCAAGCTAACCAGTTACAGGTTACACCACCAAGCTAACCGGTTACAGGTTATACCACCAAGCTAACCGGTTACAGGTTATACCACCAAGCTAACCTGTTATAGGTTACACCACCAAGCTAACGTGTTACAGAACCTAACCTGTTACATAACCTAACTTGTTATAGGTTATACCACTGCTGCCAAGTCTTTGACAACACTGATTACAACAAAGTGAAAACACATTCGATTCAACACACATTTTGAGACTCTAATTTCCTGTTTGGTGGAGCAATCTGCTGGAATTTTATATATATATTTTTTTCTTTCAGAAAACCGTGTCAATAAACATCTGGTCACCATCCTCTGTTCCGAGACTCCTCGGTACTAATCTAATATATTTGCCTAGCGTGAATTCCAAAGTGAAAGGTGTGGTATGAAAGTTTTGAGAGTTAGAGAGCCCGATTTTGAAACAACCCCAAAAAAGGCCCCTCCCCCTCTGCTCCCTTCTTCCCTATTCTTACACTTGAAAAGTGTTGCGTTTCACACGCCTGTGATTGACAAGCAAGAAGGATTCCCCCAACCAATCAGGGAAGAGATGCCCTGATTGGTCAGGAATGAGCCAGGAGCTGTCCAAAATCTAAATTGGCTCATACAGAAGCAGGCGCATTGAACTCGAAATGTATATTCTCACAGCGAATTTCCCTCACTAATAACTGACGATGGCTATGCCACTTTTAACAAACTATACTCAAATAATAGCTTGTCAGCGTTACCCACAGCACCTTTAATTGACAAAT
Organism: Lota lota; assembly: GCA_026745465.1. NCBI lineage: Eukaryota > Metazoa > Chordata > Actinopteri > Gadiformes > Lotidae > Lota > Lota lota. The sequence goes on from JACYXH010000575.1 coordinate 1,414,988, forward strand.
TCCTAAATCTTTCATCTTAAGGTTGATTGGGATTCCTTTTGTATGTATTTTAGGGTAATACATTCAGGCATTTGTGAATCATTGAACTTCAGATGCCGGCATCACAACTGCGCTCCATACCAACTGAGTGGTGTGATCCCACTGGATCTGTTTGCCTGTGTCTGCTATATGGACCTACCTCGGCGGGCCAGATAACCGTGGGCTGGGGGTCCTCCAGCTGCAGAGACCTTTCAACCACAGCAAACTTCTCCACCTTGAGAGAGCAGACACCAGGCAACAAACCATCAGTGACGAACACGATGAACCATGTTGGAAGCAGGAGCTTGGTAGAGCAGCTCAACACTCATGTGAAACAGCAGCGACAGCACCATGTCTAGGTCAAATTACACATTCTGGGGCTCAGTGTATGGCCAGGTGATTGGTACTCCGCATACAAACAACATCGAGTGACATAAACGAGCCAGAACATAAACATAAATTGCAATCGGCAGAGACTGAGTTGATTTCAGCGTTAGGGTGATCTTTGAGCTGTTGTGTGTGTGTGTGTGTGTGGCTTACGTACATCTATTTCCCTGGGTACAGTTAGCTGGCAGCTGTTCTGTTTCCACATGTCCACACACTAGAAATGAAAATCACATGGAGGGGGGTAGAGCAAGAGAGCGATAGAGCCAAACAAACAAACAAAGATCAAGAGGTTGATTCCCACACACACACATTTTATTAATAGACAAATTTAAAGAAACAAAGAAAGTTATAAAACGATCACAATCCAGGCCTTGTTGTGCGCATGTGCATGCACGCGTGTTGGTGTGTGCGTGTGTATTCGTGTGTGTGTGTGTGCGCCTGTGTGTTTGTGCGTGTCTGTGTGTGTATTTGCGTGCGCGCGCGCGTGTGTGTGTATGAACACGTGTGTTCGTGCGCATGTGTGTGAGTGGGATTCCTGGTGTGCGTATGTGTGTTTGTATTCGCGTGTGTGTATGTGTGCGTGTGTGAGATGAGCGCGGGGGTCGGGCTCACGTTTCCAGTCTTGGAGATCTTGAGGTCGATGGCGGGGGCGGGCCTCCGCTCCTTCCGCCGCCGCAGGTAGTCATAGAGACGCAGCTGGGGCGGAGTCGGCAGGTGAGACAGTTCCTGCTGTCTGTTGAGCGACGCACGCGAGTGCCTCTTGAAACACCTACACACAACACACACAAATACACATACAACACACACACAATGCACAACACACACATACACAATACACACATCACACAACACACACATACAGCACACACACACAATACAATACACACAACACACACATACACACATCACAACACACACATACAGCACACACACAACACAATACACACAACGCACAACACACACATCACAACATAGAATAGAGTACAACAGAAAATACTTAATTGTCTACTTTTTGCATGCCAAGTGTCTTAGCTTGCATGTGCAGAAGTATGCCACCATGACAAGGGTACTATAAAAACACAACACATCACATACAGACAGCTGACATTAAAATACATTTACATAAATACACAATAGAAGCTACATTACATGAAAAGGAGTACCAGGTTCTCGATGGTCAGGACTGAATCAGGGTTGAATAAATAGATTTAAAATGCTGTGTGCTGCTTTGATCGATGTCGCATTTGTTCAGAGGTGTGTGTATAGGACACAGGCATCCGGAAGCCTTGAACATAAGGTTACGACTTTGAATTTGTATTTTTAAATGTGAAAGACACTGTGGTGGAAACGTAAAGCTTGGCTTATTTTTTGTTTTACTACACCATCTTGTAGATCATTCCTCCTACCGCATTTACGCATTAAACATATTTTTCAAAAGACAATGTACAGTAATGTTGGTATTGGTGCTATGGAAGCTCTAGTGGGAGCGGATGACCCTCGAACCCTTGGAGAGAGGGTTCTCTGGCCTAAACGGGACCCCGTGCCTCTGGTACCGTTTCATGGAGCGCGTGTTCATCTTCTGCTTGTTGTACAGCAGCCGGTTGGCGGTGCAGGTGACGGAGATGGACGGGTCCAGGCACAGAGGCTCCGCCGTGGCCAGGAGCAACTGGCTCTCCAGCTGGAGCTTATCGTCCTGCACCACAGATAGAACCAACACACTTGAGAGCGGATAGAGGACATAGCGGGATAGAACCAACACACTTGAGAGCGGATAGAGGACATAGCGGGATAGAACCAACACACTTGAGAGCGGATAGAGGACATGGCGGGATAGAACCAACACACTTGAGAGCGTATAGAGGACACAGAGGGATAGAACCAAAAGGCTAGTGGTTAGGGTGTTCGACTCCCAACCGCTTTGCTTAAAAGTGTTTGCTAACAAGACTAAAAATAGTACGATATGCGTACATAGAGCCATGAGCGATGAGAACATATTATATGGCTAGATGATTTATCCAAGACTGTAATACCATGGTTGTTTTAAAGCATTATCTACTCAGTGCAAATAGATAGGGAACTCTGATGAACAATTTGTTTTTAGTGAATGCAAGCAGAGAGTCATTTATTTGTTTCACTATGCTAAATGAGTCTGAAGATCACCATTATGTAATGCGGCCACTCAGATCAACACAACACTTTTTGTTTCAACGCCAGTGGAGTCTTTTCTATGAGATATATGTATTCATGTGGTGCCTGCAGAAGACGTGAGGGTTTGTACCTGTGTCCATTTGTGGTGGTCACTGGTCATGGCATGGACATCACAGATCAGAGTCTACAATGGGTCAAAGGACAGATTACACAAACGATTAAATGCTTAGCATTGCTTATTAAAAAAGCTCCTACCGAAGATTAAATTCCCCTTACTGAATCAGATTACATTTAGCCATTTTCACGTCAGTACCAGTTTTACCATTCTTTATCAGAACATTGCAGGGCAAATACAACCGACATTGCTGACAGAAAATAATAGTATTGTTACGTCGTTACACAATTATGAAACACTTTCATATTTCGGGCACCACTTCTTGTACTACATCCTGGTCTGGACACACCTGTGTGTCTTCTTGAGTCCCATGCTGTGTGTGTGTGTCTACCACAGGGCTTTACCTGCATAGTGGGTCTGAGCAGGATGTGTCTGCTCTGGTAGGAGGGCATCTTGGCACTGCCAGACTGTCTGTAGTCCCTCACCTCGACGATCACACAGCCACAGTGGAAGATGTTCACCTGTAACGCAGTAACTCCTGCCATGAGCCACCCACATTCATTTCAACAGAGAGCAAAAGATCATCTGGTCCAAAGAAAATGGAGAACATTCTGCACACTTCTGTTCTCACGATGAATTAATGCCATTAAAACACATTGTACACTTAAATATTGTATATTGAATTGATAAAGAAATATAGATAACCACTACTGTAGTATTGTCTGAAGAGAGATGGGCCAAAAACAAAAACAACATGGACAAACAGTGTGCGTGTGATGCAATGCACAACACAACACACCCCAACAAGAAAACTTTTGTTTTAAAATACATTGTCATTAATGAGCAGGTAGGGGGTTGAGCATCTTGCTCAGGGATGCATATGGGTAGATTGCATTGGGCGTTTAAATCCAAACCGAGTGAGTCAAGGGACCCTAACCACTAGCCTATCCTAGCCAATTCTAATCTGATGGAGAGTGTGGGTGCGTGAGAGTTCTTTACAATGCCTCCAGCGGGGAGTGCTACCTGGGACTTCTCCAGCAGGTCCACCAGGATGGGGGGCAGCTCCTCAGCGTCAAGGTACTCCAGCAGCTCTGCCTCTTCATACGGAAGCCGGATCGTCTCGGAGTCTGCAAACGTCACCCACACAAAACCTAATGTATTACCGGTTTAGACGAGAGAGCGGTTGGAATGGAAGCCACTTAACATGCTGAGTGACACGATGGAGGAATGAGATTTTTCACTTATTTGATAAATGCTTTCTAGATTATTACTATCATCATTATTGTCTTTATCCATGTTAGATTATGAACCTTCTATGGGAGTATATATTTATACACACACATATCATTGTCTATCGGACAGATTTCGTCCCATAGAAGGGGAGGGTGGAGAGGGAAACGCTACCTACGCTCAATAATGTTGGATGACACATAGTTGCAGACAGCTCCCTGGAAACACACAGCTGTTTACCCTCGTCAGTGCTTTGCTTCAGATGCCTGGAATTTGCATTTTATGTTGAGCGCTGCTCTAATTTCAACGTTGAAATGTTGCCTTCCCACAATCTTCTGTGCTATTACTTTCAACACCTGCCTTGAACATGAACGAGAGGCATAACTGTTGCATCTCACGTTCCTGTTCAGTGGAAATACACATAAACTTGGTGTGCATTCCAATAGTTGTTCTGTAAGGCTTCCACTCGATCTCACGCTTCTAAATCTGGAACGCTTGTTGCCTGAAAGTGCACGAAAGACACATGCAAACGTTTACCATAAGTTAGTTTGTGTTGCACTGTAATCTCTTGTGCATGTAAGGCTGTTTAGTAGTTTTGATAACTGTTCTTTAGCACTTTGACAAGATTGAATTCGGTGAACCGGTGTATGCATCAGGCATACCAGAGCCATTCTTGCCACGGAGCATGAGGGAGTAGCCTTCATTGCCCGGGTACAAGTTGACCACCAGGCAGGGCACGGACTCCTGGGACACCAACTTCTCCAGTAGATTCACATTTCTTCTCAAATTCTGAAAGACGGGCAAATACACCATACACCAAATGTATGGGGTAATTACATTATTTATAAGCAAGTTAATAATTCAAGTTAATTAATCATTCAACTTTATAGATCAAGCAAAGTGGAGATGACAAATTGGTATTAAGTCCAGTAAATTTCTTCACTAGATTCAAAAACCTATATTTGGTACATTCCTGATTGTTGCAACCTCGTGCAAGTTAAACATTTTGTATGCAAGACAATTGTATACAAATGTCAGCACTTTCAGCATGTGTAACATTTCATTTAACATAATATTAACATCTAATAGGAATCAGGATTGAAAGAAAAAGTGACTTGATATCGATAACTATCCCATACATAGAAGCATACACCCTACCTTCAACTCTGGCTCTTTTTCACACTCCTCCAGGTACAGCTCATAGAGTTTCTGATACAAACTTTTTCTGCCACCAGATACAATTCTTCTTTTGGCAGGTCGTTGTCGAGCACTTTCAACAATGTACTGAAAAATAGATTCTATATTTATTTATTTATTCATTGATATTAATGACAGGCAGTGTCATATTAAACATGCAGTGAAATGCATGAGCGTACCAAAAGCTAGGACAATTTAACCAGAAACTCTTACCTCGGCTCGATCCAATGCATATTCTAAAACTTGTTGCTAGGTGAAATGAAACATATAATTATATTAAAGATCAGCCAGGACTCGTACATGAAAACGTATATTTGAATGACAATATTTATTGGGCAAATGAAACGAGAGGTTATGAACTCACCATTGTGGTCCACCGCCAGTTGCAAGGCGAGGGTCGGTAGACGATGCTGTCCTTTCAGCCCCACACTGTCACCTTCCTAATGAAATCATTCACACCCTGTGGCGAACCACAGTGCAAGTTATGAACATCCATACGCCAGGTGCATACTGGAAGAAGTTACAATCGTAGCAATCAAGTCAGTCTGGCTATTAAGTCAACTCAGATGTCAGTTTCAGCTGACGAGCCATCGATGAAGGCGTTCTAGAAATAATAGTTTTAGACAAGTTGTTCAATCCATCAGAAATATGTTTATAATTACAATAATAGGAGGTATGGTGAATGGCAAATCAACCAAACGTCCTGGCGTTGGTCTACAGGAGAGCGAAACCGGCCACTGAGATTACAGTGATCAGAGGTATGCGATTGGCTTGACACAGCAACAAGCTCTTTGATGGTGGTGGCTAATGTTGCTATCGTTAGCATGCTAGCCTGTTCCATGGAGATCTGCAAGTTATTATCTTGCGTATATATAATTAGAGTCCCATGCCGACGATGCAACACACGTTTCAATACAAAGGACGGACTTGCCTATTAGGTTGCATAGCGGATGACTGTAACTCCAACGCATGAAAGAAATGTAAAGGAAATTTAGTGTCTTCATTGAGAAAAAGTCGGAGCAGCAGCCATTTTCTTCCAGTGTAACAACAACAGCTAAACTTCCGGTGTGGGCATTGGTGGGCGGAACCAGAGACGATGAATGCTCCCAGAAACCATACATTATTAAATATATTAAATATTATTATATATTATTATGTCTATTTTGATTATAATGGTAGCAATATGAGATTTTTGTGAATGTGTGAACTGATTAAATGTTGTCTACTTATTCAGCTAATATTACTTAGGCTTAAAGTTAATTGTCTTTTATTTTAAATGAATCTGATAAATCCGTTTTTTAATCCATTCACTTCCTAGTAAAAGGTTAATAAATATTACCCTGGTGATTAGTTTGTGGTTTGTATAGATATTATTATTATTATTATTATTATTATTATTATTATTATTAATAATAATAATAACAATAATAATACACATACTACTACTTATAATAATAATAATAATAATAATAATTATTATTATTATTATGGTGGTGGCTTTTGTTGTTGTCAAAAATGATACACCTAATAGCCTACTATTATGTATAGGCCTAGTAGACCAAAAGCAAAGTAAAAAAAAAACATATAGGCCTATGTCTATCATATAATTTAATTATTCATAGCTAGAGGAAATTAGGCCTGCTCCTGAAAATAACCCCCAGGGCAAAATGACAATTATATTAGCATAAGGCCATTGTAAAGCAAGAAATATTTAAATCAAACAACCCGACCAATAATGACAATTAGTTGCAGTTTAAACTATTTTGGAACTACAGACTTTCCGAAAGGACCCGTGAGAACTTTAACTCGTTATCCACAACAATCGAATATAATTGTGTAATCATACGGATAGATTTATTTTGTCTAAATAGAAATAAATTGTGCTTTGTCAATATTAAGCTTCGGTGACTTTCATTAAAGACTACTGATATAACAAACTACTTAGCCATTAGTGACCGCGAGATAATAGTCCCATTGTTGTTGAGCGCTAGAGGGCAGTGTGGGATTTCAAAAGGAGAAATCTGGACAACTCAAGAGTGCATTATTTTCAGTCAAATCTCAGCAATCTCAAAACCGTGGCCAAAAACGCTTTTTAGAATAAGAAATGGCTTCATATTTGAAATAAGTTAATTTGTTCAACATTGAGTTCACTGTAATGTAGACTCGTGGATGGTTTTGGAATAGCCCAAATTAAATAAAGCTATATTAAAATAATCCATCAAAATAAATAGAAGTGTTTATGTGTTTCCATTGGCAGCTTTTGGATGGGAAACCTAAGAAAGAAAACCATGAATCGAGTTTCAGGCTAAGAGGGCAATGCTTGTAAATATACTGCTCAAAAAAATAAAGGGAACACTTGGAGTTACATTGTGTTGTTTAAGTGTTCCCTTTATTTTTTTGAGCAGTATATTTATGTTAACCTGCATTTCTGATGTCATGGCCGGGCCTTTGAGTTTATTTCTCAAAGCTACTGTACTGTAGTTTGACCGTGGTCTGACAGTAGATTTGATTATTTGTATGCAGCCAGTTTGCTTCAGTCAATGGACTGAAGCAAACTAGCAGCATACAAATAATACATAATACATACATATAATCAAATCTAAAAATGAATTATATGCGACAGGTTTAAAAAAGACTAGCAAATACATTAATTTGTCCACACACTCATTCATTCATTCCAGATTATGTTTTTGTTAATGTGCTTTGTTCAGGATTACAGAATAAAGGTGTATTTTAGGCTGTCAGTTTGACGGAATATCCTTCAACACTAGAATCTGCTCGCACAATGAGTAGTCATGTATATCTGGGTGGAGTTGAGGAGACCAGTTCACACCTGTACACCACACGCATGCACACACACACACACGCACGCACAGCTCGCCTCTCGCATAAAGAATGACACAGACACGCACACAGACTGACAAATACACACACACACACTAAGACTGACATGTACTCAAACACAAATGCTGACAAACACACACACACACACATATATTCACCCCTCTTTTGAACCCGTATGCAACTCACTCACACACACACACACACACACACACACACACACACACACACACACACACACACACACACACACACACACACACACACACACACTCCCCCCTCTCTTTTGAACCCCTATATAACAATCACACACACCCAGGAATATATAACTCATTGTAAGAAAATATGAATTGAGCAGCAGGCCCAGGCGTGCGCAGGGTCACCCCCCCCTTCCCCCCCCCCCCCCCCCCCCCCCTTCCCCCACTGTGTGCTCCTAAAGGCCTTTCTTTACCTGCACACAAAGGGGAGGTTGTTGAGCGGTCACACTTTAGATTAACTCTTCGCTGTCGCTGCCAGGCTGGAGTATCCATGGCAACTTAATTGTTGAGTTTTCTGTTGTAATGTGTTTGGATAACTTTGGTGTCCAGAAAACCTCTCCTTTTAATCATTTGGTTATTATGGGAGTGCGGAGACCGGGTTTTCACGATACTGCACAATATCAAATACCATCACACTTTATACTTCGTTTTTATTAGCTTTATCTTTGGCCTCCCTTTCCCTGTTATTCATATTCATGCTGGAAGAACAATAAAGGAGAAAATAACTGTGTCTAGGCATGTGTGAGACAGAGAAAAGAAAGCATGCAGAAATGAAGTCATCGATTTTCCCCAAGATTCTTTTTTCAAGACAAGTCAATATTTCCCTGATTCAATGAATTGGCAAATGATTACAAAATGCAAAGTCTGAACTCATCTCCTCTAAAGGTGAGATGAGTTCCACCCAGAAGATGCATTGTGTTCGCCTGAACAGGTCCTCACAACTCCAAGCAGAACCCCCCAAACAAACAAAGAGACAGTGAGCAGTACTTAAAAGTAAGAAGTAAATCTCTTGGAAGACTAAACGTAAAATAATACATGACTGTAAAGTGTGGTATTTGCACATGGGTGGCTTACTAATTGTAACCATCCTGTAGCCTTGCTGTTGCAAGGGCAGCAGTGTTTCAGCTGGAGCTTTAATACATGTGGTCTGCATCTGGCTGTCAGCACGTCGATACGTATGCACGTTGGTCTATGTATGTTTAGGTTACAGGTGGGCATCACAGTCATTTAGTTGATGGTGACGTAGCGGGACAGGAAATGGCCCAGATGCTTTGTAAAATATATCTAACTTTATTATTCTTTATTATTTGATAGCGGGGGCATGCACATTGCAAATCAATCTAAGTTTGATAATAATAATAATCAAGATAATATTAATATGACAACATTAATTAAAGGCATTTGGACAGACCTACAACCAATCAGAGCAATGAATCATGTGATTACACTGAGCACTGCATTGGTAAATTAAACTTTTACCGAAACCTGTCGGAAGTACGGCAAACACATCTTTCTTATCATCAAAAGCGTTATATGCAGTTGTTTTAGCTTCTTTTAGAGGAAATATACCATCCAGTTCGTTTAATACTGTCGCGACAGCGGATTCAGCATACCGTTCCACATCAGCGGCAGCCATCTTGGTCATCTAGTCGTCGTATCAAACCCGACCCATATTGGATGATTGGCCCGACCCGAGCCAGGTCAACTGGTAATCTGTCTGATCAGGACGGGTCCAGACCATCTGTCACAGCAACTTAAACATGTGCTCGCGGATTTGTCTGGTTCCTAGGCTATGTGAAAACCAGAAAAGTATCTAGCAGAAATAGTAGACCCCTTTAGACATATAATATGTTTCTTAATCATTCAAGTCTCCTTGATGGATTGGAAAATTCATTTTCTCAGTGTTGGGGGAAAATAATAAATGCCATTTCACATCCTTTCTATCCATAATACTTATTTCCACTCTGCCCCCAGTCTGATCAAGGATCTTAGGATTTTTAAACTACTCTCTTGGCTCAATAACAGGCAGCGACCGAATAATCCCCCCTTGTCTGATACACACATCATGATATGGGCAGTATGCACAGCAATCATTCACTGTTCGGAGTTTGCTCTAACCAAACTACGGCAGCATATCTCTGCCAAATATTGCGAGCAAAAATGTCTGCGTGTGCACACAACTAACACATCCATTATACTTATAGTGCCCTCATGTGCAGTATTTATCTGCTCATGACAGCAATGATATAGCCTGCGAGGTGAATATCATCCATTGAGCGTGCGCATAATGTGAAGCAGCATGCAACTGACGCCCCTGTGCACACAAATGCTGTCTTTGCTCTCGGGTTAAGACAGCATCTGATGCAGAAGGTAGACATTTTGCTGGCTTGTCAAATACAAGCCATAAACCATGAATAACCTCTTCATCCCAAGAGAACCCATATTCGGGCCACGCCCCCCCCCCCCCTCTCCCAAAAACAACGATGTCATTAAGTATTTAACATTTTGTCTGTCATATGACGCATTCCTAGAAGGATTAGATTCTCAACCTTTTTGTCTATCATTGTTTGCCAAATTAAACACAATTCCGACCCTAAACTAAATAATATGCATGTGACAACAAGTTTATGTATTTCATGTGCACGTGCACAGCAATGTAAATCTTTTTTACGTCATGTTATCAACACAAGCTATGTATCATGAATATGGAAGCTGAGACTCCAACAGTACAAACTATATTACTCTGTGACCAAAACTCGTCTAACTAGAGGTCAATTGCCTTCAATCAGAACACCGTTTTAGAGCCATTAACTGGCCGTTTGGTGCAATTGGCTTGGTGTTATTCAATTCTGTTCACAATGATCGTTGTATAGAGGGGTCAAATGTTACAATTGAACAATGGGTTCTCAAGATATCCACCTGCTTGTGTGTCATCACATTTGTATTGCCATTTTTGCATTGGTTTGCATTCACTCTGACCCAGTAGCATCCACATTGATTATTTAATTTGTATTTTGGTACCAAGATTAGATATTACATATTCCAGCAATTTTCTCCCAAAACCTGAGGAGGCCTAGTGATGAAGATCTTTGTCTAAAATCTACAGTAAATAGTGAAGTTCTGATGATGCTTTTGCAATGAACATAGAGATCGAATAGCTCTAACTGATTTCGAATGAACACGTTGCAATAATAACAACTAGTAACTTCAAAGTAAAAGAATGTGAACATGATATATGAAAACAATAAAGTGATGTGAAATGACGAAAACACATTAAAACAATATTCTCCACCACGTGTTTGCCTGGCATGGAGCCGTCCCACAGCAGCAAAGCGCGGTTCAACTTCACAGGACAACAGGAAGAGTGCTGCTTTGGTTACTGGGTGGACTCAAGAGTCCAGATGTGGCCTTGATTTTATTGGTCATGGTTTTTATTGGACCATTCCAGGGCTCCCTCTTTGCTGGTATCAGAGAAGGATGGAGTAAACAAGTGCACGCGGTGCAGCTGAGAACAAGCTTGACCTCCGTCACAACCCCGTCACGTCTGCATGTGCCGGAGACACGGAGCCCTTTCAAGTGGTACGAAATGAAATGAGTCATTTATTTACAGGAAAGAAAAAAAAATAAAGAATTAAAACAAAACAAACTCAACTCAACAATTTTGTTGCGTAGCAATTTTATTAGGTGGATGAAGAAAAAGGAAAGATTCGCATTATGTCACGCATGTCTTTATCTTAACACTCGGGGTTGCTTATTCCAGACCGCTGGGCGCACGTGCTTTTGATCAGGCCACCAGGAAGAGAGGCTTGTGAATGGCTCATTAGGTGTGCTTAAAGCGGCCGAGACTTGCACCTTGTACTTAAGACGTCTGGAGGACCATCTCTGCCATGTGTAGAGTAGGATCGGTCGTACATCTAGGCCTCACCACGGGATAAATACTATGGAAATGTTTTCCAAGTTGGGGTACAGTTATCCTCATGGACCCCTTGTCTTGTTGCTGCTTTCTTTGCTAGCGAATGGGGAATTAATTTGAACCCTGGTGTTTTAAATATGTGTGTCCTGGCAGAAAAACAATGCCGAGAACATCTGCTATTTTTTGTTTCGTAAATGATCTAAAATATGGATAGAAAAACGAATAGAAAGATGTTGCACAAACTAACACCATTTGCCCTACATATTTTAATCTTGGATTTCAGCCAGGATAGAAAAAATATATATTAATCACACTCATAAGTTCCACACAATGGGCTTGTGACTGTTGACATGCAGGATGGATCTGGTTGACTCTAGTTTTTGGCCCTGCAGAACAGCTATGGCCATGGTAGCTGTGACACTGGTTGCATCAGAAACTGCAAACTACACACTGTACATACAATGCGTACGGTTTTCTGGCATAGCCGACTATTACCATGCGAGCTAAAAGTATTTTTGGACATAGGTTTCGCCATTCTGCAAGCTGACGGCCGTAATTGGTCTGTGTACTTTTAGTTGACCGCTTTTATGTGTAAATATGATTTCAGACATACAGTACTACATACTATTCTTGCATACAATTTATTATGCTAGTGTGGAGTCTCTTGAATACAAGCCACATCATTTACCAATACATAATGGGTTACTACAGACAGCCAGCGATTTCTGCTAATACACAGGGCTTTTAAACAAGTGTTGGTTATCATTCCCTGGTGCGTAGCTACATGCATGGGCCCCAGCAGCCCTTGTTCCCCAGATACCTGCCAGGGGTAGTCAACTAGGCAGTAGGCCACACCCCTGGTGCTAGTGACCACACCCCTGGATCTGCTAACTGTGCCCCAGGGGCTAGTGACCACATCCCTGGAGCTAGTGACCACGCCTCTTGGGGTGGTGACCGCACCCACTTGGGATTAAGTGTAACATGGATCAAGGGGTTTAGCGTTACATTTGAACCTGCTCCAGGTTCTGTTTCCGATCCTACAACTCAAAGTATTAGCTAAAGTAGCAGTGTATTGCGGCAATGACGGGATATGTAATCGGGACTCTTTATGTGTGTCCAATCGTGTGTAATGATATATGATTCAATTCTTCATTCTTTCAGTGTGATCCTGGTGGTGATTTGATAATGGACGTCTCTAGGCTTGGTGTGCAGTGGGGCTCTCTAGAACTGGTTGATTTGAGTCTAAATGGCTCACCAAACCAAAACAAATGCTATGATCGCTTTGCAATTTATGTCAAAAAGACATAACACAGCGCATGAAGACTACAATACCTATTTGTTATAGGAGGTTCTTTCTAAAGCATTTCTTGTAAAAGTGGAACCGTCTGAGCCATCAAGCATGATGCCAACATTTATATAAACGAAAGTGAAATGCCACATTAGCTCTCTCACAGACTGTGGTTTGTTTTTCAAGAGGGATATTTCTCGCTTTTAAAGAAATATAGATGGAGCTGTTTTGTCTGCACTGTTGCACTGACATATGTAGCAGAACTGACTTCTGGGCCACATCTGTATTTACCCTGCAGCGGCACCTCTGTAAAATGGCTTGGTTTCCAAAAAAACACTTTCTACCCACCATCTTGAGGGGCATTCATCTTACATGTGAGGTGATGATGAACCCTTGATCCGGTAGTCGATAGACGTATAGAGACTCCGTATCCCACCATGCACCTGGCTCATAAAAACGTGACCACACATTTTTGTGATGTGGAGAGAATGCTCTACCTACTGTCTATTGATATATCTTTTTTCCACTGATGAATGAATTCTCGATTTTCAAATGTCTTTTCTTTGTAAAGAACCTTTTAAAAATAACATAGGACATAGACTCCTGGATGAGCCAAATATGACCTGATGCTTCATGACCCATGGATTCCAGTGGTATCTTTTCATGATGTGTGGTTCTGTTTCTTCTCTCTGGGTTCAGCTCTGGTACAGGGAGCATATTGTTTGGAACCAATCATACCTGGCACATAACCAACAAGAAAATGTTGAAAGATGATTCAGAAGGTATTGTTCTTTGGCAGATTATATCCGTTTGTCCAAAAAAATGATTAGGACCATTGGCGGGTAACAAAACAGCAATGACCAATTGTAACGTGCCACGGGGCATGCACAACCTCCAAATCACTGGATTATGTTTGAAAGTGTTCATTCAATTTATTATGTACAGCTGTCTAACTTGATTCTCCACCGTCTGAATATGAACGTCAAATCAAAAGAGAAAGGGGAGAAATGGATCTCCAAGAGGGACAGATGGCAGAGGAGAGTGAGACAGTGATGCATTGCGAAAGGGGAAGAGTAATCCAAAACTCTTTAACAGCCTTGTATAATAATGACATCTCCCCATCGACTCACAACAAATCCCAGGCCTCTGTGAATTGTGAGCTAGAACGCTTGGACCAGGATCTCTCCGATCATCGGGTTCTGTTACAGCCCAGTTCACAGCCATCCACACATCTGTAAAGCCAGGACCAGCGGTTTCTGTCAGTTCCATAAAGCATAAAAGCTACAGGGACTTTCAATGATGTCACCGACACAGCATCTGTTGCACTGTTGTTCTGTCCCTGTACGAATGTCTGTGCATGCGTGCATAATGTGCACATTTCCGTGTAGGAATGTGTTTGCACTAATGTGTTTTAGGTGAAAATGTCGTGTAATTCGTCGGTCTATGTCATGTGTTTGTGTTTCAGGTCTCTCTTGCAAATTAGGTGTTCAACCTCCATGAGACTTCCTGTTAAATAAAAACATATAAGATAAATAAGATATATTCACACATTAAGATAAAGCCCCTTGGTGATTTACTGTACAAGATCTTGATGGAAGTGTCTTAACAGCCCATGCGGGCTGGGCATTTGTCAGATGCAAGGCAATAAATAAATGCAAAAAACAATACTAAACTACACTACGGAGGCATTGACTCATTCACAACAAATGTATTTCAACATATTGTCCCTGTGTGGCTCCTTGGCAGTCTACTTCAGTCGGTGTGTGTGTGTGTGTACACTGACCGATAGACCCCTGATGTTGGCTCGGCTTACCCAGCAGGACGGGAGGGTTTACAGCAGCGGCACACGAGAGCTTCTGGACCAGGGAGAAAAGACGTCACCCTTGGTACTGTTCCACACAAAACTGCAGGAGGGAAAGGGGGAAAGAGAGAGTAAGAGAGAGAGACAGAGAGACAGAGAGAGACAGAGAGACAGAGAGACAGAGAGAGAGGGGAGGGGGGAAGACCGAGGGGGTGAAAGAGAAGCATGAGCAATCAATGCCACTGTCCCCACCAAAGAAAGTGAAAGCCTCATACGAGATCGGATCAGGGTTGAGTTTACAGAGTCAAACGGGTTGTGTCGGATGTCCAAGTAATCAATCAATCATCGAACCAATTCATCAGTTATTATGATATTGTCCCCCTTTCTTTGTTTGATGTTAGATAGTTGAAACTGTAAAAGGAAAAAGTGGGAAGAGCATATACTGTAGAGGGTCAGAGAGACACATTTCTATCAAGACACACAAACACACACAGGCATGCACGCCATACGTACGCACTCACTCAAGTACGCACACACACACATGCATGCACACCATACACACACTCAAACTCAGGTACGCGCGCACACACACGTATGCACACATACACACACGCACGCCATAAGCACGCACGCAGTCACGTAGGCACACACATACACAGGCATGCACGCCATACGCACGCTCGCACACACACAGTCATGCACGCCATACGCACGCTCGCACACACAGTCATGCACGCCATACGCACGCACACACTCACGTACGCACACAAACACATACGCACACACCTGCATGCACGCATGGCATACGGATGCACGCACGCACATACACATACACACACACAGACACTGCTGTATTATTTCAGACTTTTTTGTTAATAAGTTAAATGTGATGATTTCTATCTCTCTTGAATATTTTAGCCGTGAAAGAAGGCTTTAATCTTAAACCACCGTGTACCCATATGTGTATGTAGCCTGCAGTAATCAAATATACACTTCCAGTTAAATGTCTTGCTATTTCTCTCAAGGACACACATGTGCGCAGACACACACACACACACACACACACACACACACATACACACTTGATGTTCACACATACATGTACATAAATATGCAAAAGAAATGACTGCATCTACAAACACGCACAAACGACTTCACAATCAAAAATGTGTGTGTGCAAAGAAGCAAAAACAGATGTGCACACAAATGACTGCTCTTGAATACCACTCACTTAAAACGAGAGAGAAAGAGAGGGAAGGAGAGAGAGAAAGATGTCTGTGTCTCTAATTACCTTTGTTTGGTGTAGCGTCATGGCCACAGAGGTAAACAACATTAACACCAGGACGAGGCCAGAAACGCAAATCCCTTTCAATCAAATCTGTCGCTTGAGAAAATTGGATAATTTGATTTTCCATATTTTCACCACAATTACTTTCTATATGTGTTCTTAAATGGGGGAAAGGGGAAAGGGAAAGGGGAAGTGGAAGGGGGAGGGGGGGAGGGGGGAGGGGCTGCCCCCCCCCCTCCTTCCCCCGCCCCCCCACCCCCCCCCCCCCCCCCCCCCCCCCCCCCCCCCCCCCACCGATGGTGACTCATAACATTTCTGTCAGGAAGGAAACAAGCTGTGGACACAGCAACAGCAGTGGACTGTGGAAAGTCAATGTATTGCTTTTGGAACAAAGGAGTGGGAACGCCAAGGTGCTTTACAGGGGGCTATTTCCAGGTAGGACAGGGATGAACTACCTGTGTGGGGAAACAACAGAGCAAAAACACAGCCGTTCGTTGATTTTGTCAGCGAAAAAAAAGAGGATTTGCTTAAAATATGACTTCAAGTAATACCGTAATCTACTACTACAACACAGCCGTTGCTACTATTATGCTCTGCTATGAATCCTGTTACGAATCATAATAACAACAAGATGGGTGTGCTACATGTACAATTGGGTTGTGGTTGATTCGGAATCTGAGAGAAACATCGGAAAACAAAATGTTTCGTGTTGGTTCGTTCCATGTGACATTTTTGATTAGCATAACATTTCACGCTTATTTCACTAGAAAAACAAGAGAAATCACAGTTTCACCTCCTCAGGGAATAGGAATTAATGCTGCAGTCCGTACCGCCAACCACCATTTCCTCCCCTTAGAAGGAAACATTTCCAAATGAAGTATTGGGTGGATATAAGTATTTTAAAAAGCATGTGGCTTACTGATTGAAAGACAGCTCCAGAAATGATACAGCGTCGTTGGCCCTAAGGAAGCCTTTTCTGGGAAAATCTCGTCAGTAATTAACCCAATCCAACTTCGTCTGCATCATGATCATGATGAGGTTAACGCACTCAGCAGGTTCTGATTTGTAGGATGATTCAGACCGGACTGTGTTTTTTTTTTTCTCCCTAATTCTTGTTTTGTGGAGGGAATCGTGTTGTTTGGATTCTTGTTGGCGATGACATCCTATTATCCGGACTAGTTAGGATGATTGATATTACAACACAGGATATATTTGATTCTGATTAAAACAGGTTGCTATGGTTGCCATTACAACAGGGCGATCTGATTTAAATTGAATCACACCATGTCTATTCGCAGCACCCCTCTCTATCCCTCTCTTCTGTATGAATCTGTAACCATGCATTTGAGAGAGCATGCATGTATTGAATTCATCATCAGAATCAGAAAAAATGTACGGATCCCTGGGGGAAATTGGGTCACTTTACATCATATATGTAGGCATTTACTGTGGGGCTTGTGTGTGTGAGTGTGTGTGTGTGTGTGTGTGTGTGTGTGTGTGTGTGTGTGTGTGTCTGTGTTTGTGTGTGTACGCGTCTTTTTGTGAGTGTCTGTATGTGTGTGTGCATGTGTCTGTGTGTGTGTGTGTGTGTGTGTGTGTGTGTGTGTGTGTGTGCATGCGTGTGCATGCGTGTGTGTGTCTGGTGGAGAGCCAGGAAGGGTCTCTCCAACTGGGCCAGTCTGAGGGGGCCAGGCTTGGCCAAGGGAAACACTAGGAGAGCCAGTGAGTGAAAACATGTCCTCTTCTTTCCAGCACACAACACAATTCCAGGCCTCCTGCAGCCTGCCCACTACACTGCTACAGCGGTCTCATCCGATTAAAAAGAGATACAAGGGGGTGATCATCAAAGCGGGGGCCTGCAGGAGCCCGGGGCCCCATGGCGCTGGGGGGAAAGTGACCTTTGAAAGATAAAACAATGACAAAGAACTATTCCAGCTCAGTTAAAATATACTTGGTGGTGTTGCGTTACATCGATGCATCTTCACAAATTAACTGCTGTTCATTTGATTAATGCAATTTAATTTATTTCTCTATTTGGAAATCATATATTTCATGTTTTGTGTGTGTGTGTGTGTGTGTGTGTGTGGGGGGGGGGGGGGGGGGGGGGGGGGGGGGGTCCGCAAGTAAAGGTCACATTGTGTCACATTGGGTGACACACAACATTGAGTTGTGTGTTATTGGTGCCAAGATCAGTGAACATATTAATGAGTATCCATAAATAAAAACAGGAACAGCATTAGTATATATATTTATTTATCTTAAAAAAATTAGACATTAGGGACTTATGTTAAGAGCTAACGAACAGGGCATTAAACGATCATATTTGATGTGCACTTTGGCAACCACTGCGCGTTCCTTGAATGTGAGTGTGAATTTCGCACAGGGAGCTTCTGGGGTACAGATCTTTGTCTTGCTGTCCTGCTCTTTCACCACTTGGAAGACTATTGGCACACAAGCAGTGTGAGCTTTGCCAAATTACATAGACTTAACGGCTCCATAAGGTTTGGGGAATTTTGATCCAAACCATCCGAATGTTTTGCTGGGCCCGATCTGTTGGCTTGAGAGAATGTTTTGATATCTGCTTTTCGTTTTTATTTAACTGTTGAGGGCTTTACGGATTATATACGTGAATGTGTAAATTCGCCTTAATTAAATTACAAAATGTAACAATATCCTTGCTTGTAAATGCTTTGTTGTACAATTTGTTTACTTATTGTTGTAACAACAATTAATAAATGACATCTTTCTCACATATTCAAATTGTCAAGTTGCATTCCCAATACTTAAATAGTTAACCAAAAAAAATAAAGATTTATAGAGCTGCAAACAACATTTGTAGGTTGCACACAATATGCATTAAATTCCGAAGGGTTCCGGGCTGGGAAAGTCTAAAAAGCATAATTAATTTGCGAGATTGGGCCGAGGCGGGCCACTTCTGGAATGCGCCTGAACCCTTATGATTTCCCCTTCCAACCTTTGTGCATTGTGCACGTGTCGCTGCCATGCAGCTCACGGTCTGTTACCTAGATATCACCTCCTGAACATGGCAGGGATCGCTGTCTCAGGGTTATCAGGCCTCGCTGACTAAAAACAACACGTTAAATACCAAAGTGGCACTCGATCTCTGATCAGCTCTGCGCTCCCCCCCCCCCCCCCCCCCTCCCACCCACCCCACCCCCTGCTCCCCTAACGCGAAGGGAAACAGCCCCTCGTTCCGCTGATGTTACACGGAGATGAAATAACGCTAAGGTGGCAGTAGCATGCTTTGATTTACTAACTAAAGACAAAAAGTGTCAGTGTTGAAATTGATAAGATCCATTGCTCGTAAAGTTTCCATAGAATCACGATTTCCCCCCCACGTGTTCTGGAGTGGAGGAGCTTTACGATCAACAGAATATCGGGTTACGTACGGCTTCTCCTGGCTCGACATTTTGTCCAGACTGCATCCAGGCGCAGGTGGATGCGTACCGTATTGTGCGACGCTTCTGTCAACGCGCTGTCATTTCAACGCTCCCTGAAACCCCACCGGGCAAAAAGGTTCCACTACTCTCTCCATCACTCACGAAGATTAAGCCCTTGGTGCAAGACATTTTTTTTTCAGATCCTGCAGACGCATTCTCCTAAAAGACGTCTTTCTGGCGACGAGTCAAGTGTTGCAGCGGGCCGGTGTGCAGCCAGTGAATTTACTGCCTTGGGAAAACTCGTTACTGGGCAGAACATCCATTAGCCGTCGTAAATAACAATTACTGTAATAAACTGCATTTGTTTATTTATTTATTTTCTTTATCCCTTATTGACTTATTGTGGAAAAAAATTATAAAACAATGTGAGTGTGTTGCATAGATTCAAAGTCACCATCGATGCAAGGCGGTTAAAATTGCCTTTGGAGTCCATGTGAAGCTCAAGCATGCATTGTGTAGGGAGAGACATTTAAAACCAGCGTATGTGACTCAGAATAAACTTGACATGGATTGATTTCATTCTTCATGTGATGGATGGCTGTATTTTCTTATTTACCTTCCAAAAGTATGATGAGGATTGTCATCATACAGCTACTGCGGTGAATGCCAAAGGTAGGAATTTACTCGTAATTGTGTTTTGGACCAAGGTCACTTTTTCAACTGATTACTTATAGTAAACATACGTCAAAGGACAGTAAACACGTTTGAAATGAAAGGATTTTACACGCAAGCTTTAGACACGCAAACACAGGCACGAAAATAGAAACGAATGTGCGCGCGCGCATACACACACACACACACACACATACACACACACACACACACACACACACACACACACACACACACACACACACACACACACACACAAATACACAATAGCATAAACACACACATACACACACTCACACACATGCTTCAAAGTCTGCATCATCTGGGCAGAGTGTCATTATAACAAATAGGCTGACATTACTGGAGAAATCAGTGATTACCCGTCATCATTTCCAGGGAAGAAACGATTGAACGGTTGAATGGAAAGAGTTAACGCTGAACGCTCTTGGATTGTAATTGAATTTCCAGTGTAATTAAAAATATATTGAGACAATTTGACCTTGTTGCAATCAAATGTAAATCCACCTCATCACCAGTAGGTTCAAATAAGATATCACTGGCATATTTTATCCAATTTAACCCAAGAAACATACTTTGTTTCCAGTCTGAATAGACACAACCATAGAAGAGTCAGTGCCTATTGCTTATATCATCACATCGCCCATGTGGCTCCCACTTAGAACAACAAAAACGGAGCACCATATGCTGCAGAGGAGTAAATCCCCAACTTCACACTAGAACAGAACAACAAGTTAAAACCCGTACAGAATACAAGTTAATAAAATTGTTAGAACTAGTTAATTCCCAAGTTCAAACTAGTGCAGAACACTAGTTAATACACAAGTTGAAACCACAGAACATACGTTTAAATTAGTACAGAACACAAGCTGTGACACAAATTAAAACTAGTACAGAACACAAGTTAAAACTAGTACAGAACACAAGCTGTGACACAAATTAAAACTAGTACAGAACACAAGTTAAAACTAGTACAGAACACTAGTTAACACACCAGTTAAAACCACAGAACATAAGTTTAAATTAGTACAGAACACAAGCTGTGACACAAGTTAAAACGACTACAGAACACAAGTTAAAACTAGTACAGAACACAAGGTAAAACTAGTACAAAGCACGAGAGAACACCATTGTTTTACGTTGAGGAAGGCTTGCGGGCCAAAATGGCAGACAAGGGCCTTTGATTCAGCATCATCATCATCAACATCATCATCATCTTGTGTTTGCCTTACTTTAACTGTTGCCTAACAATGGTTTTTTAATAGGTGACAGTTGTTTTTTACTTTATGAAGTTATTATATTCTTATATTATTGTAACAGTGCCAGATGTTGAGTTTGGTTCTTTGGGGGTGAGAACTGTTGTATTGGAAACCATTAAGGAAAATAATGTTGGTAACCACCACAAATGCAGTTCAAAACTATATTTAACATGCTTATATATTTTGGCAAGGGACTCACTGGTGAAATTACACTTTTGGCCGTCAGCCTAAAGCTTTGGGCAGCCCTCATCGGTAGGAAGCAGCTGGCTCAATGGTTTCCACGGCAGTGCTGCCTCCCACATACACAGACATATGGTTATAAACAATGTATTTTACCAGTGGAAGGGACATTTTCACCTTGAGTATCGTGTGAAATGTGAGGTGTAACAACGTTGCTGGGTTGTCAGCTGATCAATGTAAATACCCCCCCCCCCCCAGACCAAAAGTAATGTACTAATAAATGGACCCTTTGTTTTTGTTTGTTTGTTTGTGTTATTCATTATTTAGTTGAATTATTTATTACTTTTACAAATTGCAATATGACGATTTGTATTGTTACTTGTGGTTCTATACTGCGGGAGTGAATGTGGAGCAATAAACCTGAGATTTGAAAATCGTACTGTTTACCCTGACAGAGTTAAAGCATGTGAAAGTGAATTCAGCTGACAAGGGTTTTTCTGTTGTGGTTAAATACTAATCTAATGATTCATAACGAGAAGACTTGAAGCTTGATCCCCGTTCAAAAACATAGACAACCAAGTCAAGAAAACCAGTTACGCACACATGAACACGCACACACACACACACACACACACCAACACACAAACACAAACACATGTTTGCATCCACGTGCACTTGAAACCATGACGTGACCTCACACACTCTGCACTCTGTCATCGACGTGTGGATTGATGGTTCTGATTCTCTGCGATCAGCAACACTCCATCACGCTTTTGTCACCCTTCCTCAGTATCTGTATCTTTTCTTTTAACGTCTCACACACACACACACACACACACGCACACTTGCACGAACGCAAACACACACGCACACGCACACACACACACACACACACGCACACACACACACACACACACACACACACACACACACACACACACACACACACACGCACACCAAAATAACAGCCAAAGAGAAGTGAGTTTGTGTAAAGGCGTGTGTATTTCGCATGCTTGTGTGTTTGTGTTGGCGAGTAAACACTTTCAACACATTTGTCTCTGTGTATTTACCTGTGCATCTGTTTGTGTGGACATGGGGCATGAGAAATGATGTTGCAGGGGAATGACAAGAGCTCTGTTTGCAGGTTAAATAAACCCAGTGCCTCTCTGTTGCTCATTATCTTTGCTCTCACATTACCTCACGGGGCAAAAAGTTCACAAAGTGAAGAGTCGCTCTGGTGTAGTACTGCAGTACATAAGACGCTTGTGTTTTCACCAGTAATAGACTTAAACGTCAGTCAGTCCTAGGACTGGACCGGCCGTCTGGCACACTTTCCCTAGAGGCCGACGGTCTCATCGACGACTTTATTCATTTTTTTCTTTTTTTTGGGGGGGTCTGATCTTAATTGACACGGGGCTGGGCCAATCACATCTTTAAACCCCTCCCCCTTTGGGCTTGGTGCCTTCGTGAAACGGGGCATCTGCAAAAAAAGGCTTATTTTGCAGGCCTATTTTTTGGGGCGGGGGGGGGGGGGGGGGGGGGGGTTTGCTACTTTTATTACATAAACAGAGCTCTGATGTGTTTTGTTTCAACTTAAAAGGGACAAATAACAAAGAAACAAAAATAAGTTTACTTACCTTGACTGAAGGGACCTTTATTTCTGTGTGCGGAAAATGTGTTTAGTTACACTATTGACATTTTGTGAATAGGGGGATAACTGAATTGTAAAATAAACGGCGGTTGTGGCTTATTTTTTCTAAAAGATTGGTCCTAGCCATTTCATTTTTTTTTTTTCCTCGCTCCTCCTTGTAGATCTGAGGCTAGATGTGTGTGCTATAGTTCGATTATTTCAGAGGAAGTACCTCAGCGCATTACAGGGCCCCTCTGGGGCCAGCTGACACAACCTACATGTGTGCAAAAGATTGCGTTGGGTCGGTCCAGGCCATGCCAGGGACGATTTTCTGTCCCAGTCAAGCCCTGGTCATTCCGCATTATGATGGCAGACCTCAAACACAAAGAGGGGAATAAACATTTGTTAGAGGAATAGGAATAGTAATAGTTTCCAATGTTTCAGAGATGTGCAGCTGGTTCACTTAAGGTGCAGCTCATGTTGTTCAATGTATTTGTTCTCGTTTCTCGTTTCGTTGTCCTCAAGAGGGGAGGAAACTCCAAAGGCTCTCCTGGGTTTCTATTCCTCATCTGCACTTGCTTTTTCTCTTATTGTGTATTTTATTGTGCAAAAGTATTAAAAAAGTATTACAATTGAGAAAGAGTCAAAGGCGCTATACTGGGCCACATGTTTGGACCATTATGAATGTCAGCTTTGTGTGTGTGTGTGTGTGTGTTTGCGTGTTGTTGGTGTGAGAGACTTTCCACATTTTGTCACTGTGCTCATCTATCCGCTAATTAGACACAGCAAAACAGAGTTCACTGTAAGCAGAAGTGGTCTAAATTTCTTTTGGAAAGAGAGAGTAGAGATTAGAAGGAGAGGAGAGAGACGAGGAGCGACAGAGAGAGAGAGAGAGATGAGAGCACAGAGAGAGAGAGAAGAGATCTATATTCAGATGAGAATATGAGATATATAGAAATATATATATATCTATACATATTATTAAATGACAGAACAAAATAGAGAAGATAAAACAGAGAGATATATATATATTAGACCAGAGATTATCAAAACAATCAGAGAGAGATAAACAGATAGAGACAGATAGACAGAGAGAAGATACTAGAGACAACAGAGACAATAGATACAGAAGACGAGAAGGACAGTTATTCTAGACATACCAGAGATCAGAGAGCCAGAGAGACACAGAAGACAGAGAGACTCTGGACTTATAGATCACTCCCCCCCCTGTTTCCTCTTGACGTATGTTTTGGGAGACTGTTTCGAGACTCGCCTATACAAGAGGAGTCTTAACCCATAACTACATCGACTGAGACAGAGTCTCAAATCAGATTGATCATGGGCAAGTCAGTGTGTGTTGTACTCTATGTGTTTAGTGTGTAAGTATTTATATCACTCCACCGCAGACTGTACACACCAAATTGTTTATAACTTGTCACTTTTTTTTTTTGCCAATAAACTCCCCTGACACCCAATAACAAAAGTTTGTTCATCCACCCACAAATGTCATCACCATCATGGTCAGCGGATGACATTTGTTTTGTCTCTTTGTGTGTTATTTTAATCTACTTGCTCCTATCATATATTTGTGCTCTTCCCCCTCAAAGTAATCTATGGCTTCCTAACCCATACAAATACAAATGCTGCCAAAATTACCCCATTACCAACAGATAATCTATTCTTACCTTTTACAAACCCATCTCTTTTCAAAATAGTGCCAATTTCTCTTTTCTTGGTATAATCCCTTATCTGCTTCAGATCCGCATATCAACGCTATAAATTTGTATGTCTGTGTATAACAAATCTCTGTATACTAAAATTTGATTATTCTTGAGTCTTTTGTGTCGTCTTTGGCATGTGGCGCTTCGAGACCAAAATCCCGCCACCGCTTGCAAGATAACCTCCCAAATGGCCCTTTTCCTTCTATCTTGGCGCCTGAATGCATTTTAACACGCCAACCATGTCCCACCCACAAAGGTCATAGAAATATTTTGTACCTGTACCACACTCACAGTGCACAAATCCTCTATTTATGTCGTACCTCATGTAGCCTCACACCGCTCTGTGAGAAGATGAAGAGGACAAAACTTGTGTCCTTCGTCCCACACACATTGTGGCCTCATGTACTGGGCGCCAGTAGCATTCTCCGTGTGGCAAGACATACTCATCTGTGTAAACCCCATCGTTTGCGTCCTGTAGCTGTAGCAACATTGCTCGCTTCCATTTGTTCGCACTAAAGCCTCTACTTCCAAAATCGCACGTAAGTGAGCAATCCAGCAGAAAACGATAGGACACCCAAGACAGAGTATGGACAGCTAGAATTGCACGTATTGGCCCTGCCCATCATTGATGTTTCCTTCGAAGCTCGGGCTCGTGAGACTTGTAGAGGACATGTGAAACGATACATATTGGTGGAGTTGCAGGTGTTTCACTTCCATTTAATTTGTCACCCGTGAGCCTCAGTAGTGACCTCGGAATCGTGTGCAAGAAGGATCGCCCTACTCTATCATGCGCTATCAGACGTCTGTTCTTCTTTCACCTGGCCTGGCCCTCGTTCAGCCGTCAAGTGGAGCATCGCAGATGGCTGAAAATGTGGCTACTTGGCAGAGGCGCGACCGGGGAAGCGCTCCTTCGAACATGGGTGTTGAGCGTGGATCCCACACAATTGAGCTACAGAGGTGTGAGTATTATAATTGGCAGCTTTAGCTCCCGGCACTTCTGGCATACGACTAGACTGTAGTCGTATCAATACATAAAAAAAAGGGTAAAGCAACACAAAACAGCCCCCATGGCTTAAGAGACAGGTGGTGTTTCGGACGAACACATTTGCCAAAACATTGCTAGGTTTTGAATGAACAACTGTTAACAGCATATGGAGAACAGCTGCCATATGATCCATTCCTTCCTCCACGCCTTTTCCATCTGTAGGAGAGTCTGTGAGAACGTATGGCGCAGCATACACTGCACAGACAGCCAAGAGACAGCCGTTCATGGAGCATGTGACAATAGCTAAGGTAGTGCAGGAGAGGAAAGAAAAGAAAGACATTGAAATGAACAGAGACACAGCCGGGATGGGAAACATAAAGATGGATGGAACAAAAAAGGAAAGAAGAAGACACGAAAAGCAATAAAAACTAAAGTGAGGAAGGGAGTTGTCTCTGGAGAAAAAACGTGTAAATGTTCAACCTAAGCGTAACCTTAACATTGTGTGTCTGTCGCCTCATGATTGCATGTCCGAAAGACAAATGGCATCAATAAGCACAGGTCTAAATACACGGCATGCCTGCTTTAGTAGAACTGCGGTGCTACCAACAGGGGCCAATACAGCACAGATGTGGATACTGACAAACCCGTGTGTTTAGTTAACCATGGTGGACAATGGGAATGACAAAATGGAAAACTTCTTCTTTCCAAAACCTTGTAACAATATAGTGTACTTCCTGTACCAATAAAAGTGCATTTGTGCTCTATGTTTTTTTAATCACTGTCCAGATCCTAGTCATAACATATTTTATCAGCAGGAAGTGGGCAACTGGAAAGGTTAATACCATAATGTTAGCTGGTATCAACAAAACTGTTACTTGCCTTCGAAGCAAAATATATTTATAACGCTAAGATAAAATGTTAATATGCCACTTGTGCAGTTGACACATTTACATAACAACCTCTGTTTCACTGCAGAGGGCATACTTCTCTGCGGTGAAACATGCATGTAAAAAAAGAGCTTTGTGTCCATCATCATCATATTTCACTAAAATACTTGTTTCCAGGACTACTACTCTTAACGCCAATGGCATTGCAACAGCTGGAATAAGGGGAAGATGGGGCAGGGGATGTTGCACATCGTAAATACTGATAAGCTAAACTACAACTATAAAGCACATACAAAATGGTAGCACTAATGATGTAAATAGGTCTTCGTTTGAATAACTACAACAGACACCAGCAACACGTTGTTGGGTCTGAAATAAAGTAAGGCCGGATAGAAGCCCTCAAGATTTGGACACTGTTAAATGCACATTAAGAGGCGTGACCGACTGAGGACACAAGTGGACGTTGTTTTCCCTTTGAGCTATCAGGGGACTGATTGCACACTTCCCTTGGAAGGCACGAAAGAGCCCCAACTGGTGTTTCGTTCTTGTTTAATTGAAGACAAGTGACAAGAAAATGTTCCCAAAGGAACGAATGTAGACGAAATGAAGAACAGAAGGCAAAACAACAAGACTGAACTCATATTATAAATGAAATGACCTCGTGCATATAATCTGTACGATCAGAGCAGAGATATCCGTGTGGGGAAAAGTCCCCCGAGGCTAAGGCGTTTTATGTGCTGACTCCTAATCTCCACTCAGTCATGAAACAAATGCAAAGACAGGGGCTCCTGGTACGTTTGACAGTAGACATGTTGTTTGCACTGCAGCGTACCTTGGACTGGAGGAGGATAGGAGTGTGTTCATAAAATGGCATACACTAACTCTTACACGAAGGATAAAGTCTTGTAAAAAGACTTCATCCTTCATGCAAGTCCCATTACTCGGATAACTCGTTTGGAATCAATCTTTGTTCTTTGTTTGTTGTTAGCATTAGAAGGCAAGGGCTGAGGTCTGTCACGTTCATTGTCAAGTGGGATACAGTTGGATGATACCATCACCAATACAACACCGTACATTTGAATTTAGCTTCATTCCCATCTACTGATGTGAATAAACACTCCATAACGGAAATAGTGATGCTTCTCTGTCCTTCTCTGCAGTCCAATTAGAGACATTTGGTTTGAAGTTAGAAACTGCAGCATCAAAATCAAAGAGGGCCTAATCATAGGCAATATAAAAAGGCGACCATAATTAAACCTGTTTCTGAAATTGAAAGTTTCTTTGTTGGGAAGGCATAGAAAATGAAAGGATGGTATGCATGTAAACAGTGTGAGTGTGTGTGTGAGTGTGTGTGTGTGTGTGTGTGTGCGTGTGTGTGTGTGCGTGTGCGTGTGCGTGTGTGTGCGTGTGCGTGTGCGTGTGCTCACATTAAGGAGAGACTAAAGGGACTGTAATAGCAAGATGTATGACTTAAACTAAATTATTCCATGAAAGGAAATTAAAGGAATAACATAACCAGTTTGGGGAAATCCTCCAGAGTTGTTTTTTAGTGCCCATTTTGAACCGACAGTTCTTTTCTATTGTTATCCTCTACAAACACTTCC
Source organism: Lota lota (assembly GCA_026745465.1). NCBI lineage: Eukaryota > Metazoa > Chordata > Actinopteri > Gadiformes > Lotidae > Lota > Lota lota. Next base: position 1,443,609 of record JACYXH010000575.1, read on the forward strand.
TGTGGACCAATGGAAATGCCCTGTCCACACTGAAAGAACAATAACATCTATACCTCAGGGTCAAACAATCATTTTTCTACCTAAACCACACACTTTTTTATTACATATGGGTTTGACACAGCTATATTTTTGTAGAATGATGTCAAGAAGGTTGCTTTTCAAAGTAAGACAAACGGGCCTTACTGGACTCAATACAAATACGGAGTGATTAGAACAAATTTTAATCGGACCTAAAACAGAATCGTGGATATAAATGTACTATGTTGTCATTTTCCAGACAATTTCATCCTAAGAGACTTAAAGCAAATTGTATTGAACCATGCACAGTAACTATACGGTAAGCGCGACCTACAAATGAATAGTAGCCAACATCATTGGCTTTATGGAAAGAATGCTGCCTATATTATGGAAAATCTGTATCTTGTAGGTTTTTCCACTATTTCCATTTTTGCTTTCTCATGTTGTATTATCTAGCCCCGCTGTATGTTTTCCCATATGGCCTGGAGTGAACTAAACAAGGGTTAGTGGTAAAGTGGGGTAGGCTCACTGACTGCTGCTCAATACATACATAGGACCGCCTCGCTGCCAGTTCTAACTGCCGACCACAAACAAATAGAGTTTGCACGTACTGGCAGTGCAGCGGGGGGGGGGGGGGGGGGGGGCGTCAGGTAAACATCTAAGGACAACTGCATTGCGGGGAGGGGGTGAAACTGTGTTAAAAGTCTCTGTGAAACTGTATTCTGGGCTCACTCTGCGAAAGGGGAGACTGCTGTGTGCGTACGTTAAATAGGTTATTTTCTATAACCATTGTGCGCTTTTATTCATCTGTCCTAGACGCAATATCTCATAAAGAATTGCCACGACACCTAATAAGCTGACGTACAAGTACTCAAACATACTTCTCAATTCTTCTCAACTATTTCCAAGGTGAATTCAATGAACTGTGATTTGCTTGCTCAAATCTTTGAAAATGAAAGCCTTGTTCAGAGAATATCAGATGCCCAGTGTGACCTGGTTCTGACCGGTCCTGCCGTTGCCAACGGGGTCATCCTAGCCAAGTATCTCAAGCTACCTACGGTGCTCAACGTCCGCTGGATCACCAGTGGAGATGGCCAAATTCGTCATAGCCCCGTCACCGCCATCCTGCGTCCCTGTACCGGGCTCGGGTCTAACAGACAACATGAGCGCCTCAAGAACACGTTTTTTTCTTTTTTACAGCGTCATTGTTTTCCAGGAGGTGTTCATGGTGGGGCCTGGTTATAAAGCCGTTTGTGACAAGTACATTCAGGGAGGGTGCGACACCATCTCACTCCTCCAGGAAGCAGACATTTGGCTATTCGGGTCTGACTTTGTGTTGGACTTTCCTCGGCCCACGAGGCCAAATGTAGTTTATATAGGGGGCTTCCAGTGCAAGCCTGCCCAGCCCCTCTCAGCTGAACTGGAAGAGTTTGTTGAGAGCGCCGGGGAGCACGGAGTGATCATCATGATCCTGGATACTTTTGTGAATGTTTTACCAGATGACATGGCAGAGGAGATTGCCAGGGTCTTTGCAAAGATGCCTCAAAAGGTAATGGAGAGCAGTGATCGATCGTCTTGAACAGTTGGGCTAGCTTTTCGCTTCGCTCCCTGCCTTCGCGGGCATGGCTGCTCGGACGGCCATGGAGTTTGTTGCCCTGGCTATTAATACACGTTTTACTTTTAACAAAAGTTTAGTCTGCCTAAACCTTAGCTACTTAAAAATGCAGTCAATGCTTGTCAATGAGTAAATGTGATCCCAGTACACAGTGTGTGTAACTAGTATCAACTGAATGACATTCACAATCAAGTCTCTTATTTTGCAGGTCATTTGGAGGAACATTGGAGAAAGACCCTCTACTTTGGGCAGCAACACGCTGATAGTGGCTTGGATGCCCCAGAAGGGCCCCCTGGGCCACCCTCGGACCAAGGTGTTTGTGGCTCACGGAGGAACCAATGGAGCACAGGAGGCCATGTACGGTGGGGAAAACGGGTAAAGGGACAGGCAGACTACTAGGACTACCAGGAGCATGCAACCAAACACAAGAATAAAAGGAAAACCAATTGAACTAAAGATGTAACAAATCAAAACACAACACACAAAGGCCCAAAGACTTCATAGACCAATAAGGCTGCCTCCCTCACACACGCCTTGCCCAAATGATGATGCTCCCCGGGTCCTTCATAATAACCAAGTTAACCAAAGACAGTGCAGTTGGATCTCTGTCCTCCAACAAACACTACAACAGGACTTGGTACAAAAAGGGGAGACCCAAGCTTCCAGTAGTGGAGCACACAAATAAGCTCAGCTTAAAGTCATCATTTAATTACAAATCAACAATGGCTTTAAATACAGCATCATGGCATATTCCACCAGGGCTATGTTCCATCTACTTTGTCATCTGTCAGCATTCAAATATCCCATCTGGGATTAATAAAGTACATATTATCTATCTCATCTGAAAGAAAATGCTTTGAACCATATTTAGGAGAGGAAAACCCATTGAGTTTAGACTGCCTCGTTGTTTGTAGCGCTGAATACAAACGTGAACATGTTCTGTCACGATCGAAAGCTGCCGACCTCTGTAAGAGTAAGGCTCTCTTTGGCTATGCAGTTTAAACAGGTGCTAGAGACTTCTGTCTCCACAGTATTCTCCTCAACCGGGGCCCCCTAGGACAGACATATTCTTGGCTTTGTGTCCTTGACTGCACCCCTTTGGTGAATGCACATTTTTCTTCTCTTTTTATTTTTTACCCACTTCGGCTCCTGCTCCTCTAAAAAGATTTAAATGAAGTAATCACATGACATCATGACTCTGGATGATGTCATGGTGCGTGTTCTGTGTTAGAGAACAGTCGTGGTTGGATGTCAGAGTCTATGCTTTTGCAAATCACAAATTACACTCACATATTATGCGGCCCAAAAAATAAAACACTGATTCGAATAAGAAAGTCAAACATTGATAAAACAAAGCAAACAACATCATTGAATTTGTTTCTGATCACTGTCACATTAAGACGACAGGGTCCACTGGCCCAGCCCACCAATATGGGAACATGTCAGCCAGACCATGACCATCAGTATTTAAACATTCGATATGTTAGTAGAAAGAATTTCAAGTTGATTGATCTACTTTCCAATTTTAGATTTCTTTAACGTGAACCCAAAACCTTTTTTTTTTTTTTTTAACGTCCTAATATGTCTCATATGATCGTCATCATAGTAAGCTATGCCATTTTATCACTGTTACTGAAATAAGACCCCAATTTAGAAAAATCAAATTATCCAATTTAAACCTCATAGTGTTCGAATTCCAGCTGAAACAGCTGGTTCACTGGCTCTTCAAAACCATTTTTGTATTTCTGGATCTGAAGATCCTAGCTCAATGTTGCAGTTGTGTAATTACCGGACAGAGTACGCTGATAAACTAAACTGAAACATCCAAAATAGAAAAGCTGAGACGAGACAAATCCCACACACATTGTGGAAAATCTATACAATTCTTCTCCATTTGATCCATCCCTGTCCAGTTCAGAGGACAGGCCATAACACACACACACACACACACACACACACACACACACACACACACACACACACACACACACACACACACACACACACACACACACACACACACACACTCTCTCCCCCCTTGTGTCTTCTTTGGCTTGTATCTCGAAATGATGACATAATTTTCCCCATGACCTCCCCTCCCACAGATGGACCTACAGATGTAATCAATTGGTTTCTCTGCAGGGGAACCACGGGGCCACAGCCACCAGCAGCGACACGGTTGCGTGCAAGTGTTGCGGTGCGTCCAAGCTGGAGCAACACATGCACACGCGAGAGTCTTTACAGACAATGAGCCTCAGCGCATGAACGCCTGAAGAAATAAACCCTGAGTCAAAAGTAATAAACAGAATGGAGCATATTTTCATGTTTTCTTTACATGTAATACGTCTCGTTTTTTAAGAATAATAATTTAAGAATTGACTGATGTGGGACTTCGTTCGATGCTTATCTACAGTCGACATCATGAACAAGGGTGGTGATTGGACAAGGGCGAAAATGATCAAACGTTGCTGTACACTTAGCATTTCGTCTCCCTAATGATTCTACTCCAAACATATCAAACGTCATTTATTAATGTTTGAGTTTATGGAAGCATACTGATGATAAACTCAAAACAATACAGTGTTTAATTCGATCTAAGCATCAGGACTTCTTGGTTGTGGTTGGTGAAGGTTGTGGTTTGAAGCTTGGCGAGGAGTTTAGTCTGGGAATTGTTTTTCTGGCTGGGCCAAGTACTGTTAAGAGAGAGCTCATTCACTGGAAAACATCTCAATGAGATGTTTTGGGTTAGGGTTAGGGTTATGAATAATTATTGTAAGCATATGTGAAACTGTGTGAACTAAAACATTTCTCCAAGTACAAGACATTTAGTGTGTATTCTTTGTTTATTTATATTTACTTTGTTGTTAGTATGAAATGTAAAGCAGTGAAATGCTTCGAAATTCATATTGATATTTTAGCATTAAGATAATAATAATATTTGATCAAAAATAGTGAAATCATGACATTATTTAAACATATCAAATTGTAAATGGAATATATTACATTTAAAATAACAAGAATCTTTCATCTTTAATCCCATCATCCTTTCAAGCGGACCAAGTGAAGGTGTGGGTAGAAGCTAACGTATTCCTAGGAAAAATGTCATACTTGGCCGAATTGGGTTGCATGCAAAAATCAACGTAATGACTGGGGTTCTTGTGTTTCACCCCGAGATTCATCCAACAGGTTCTTTGAATAAGCCCTCTCGCCTCATGCAGACACTTAGACAATAGACCTTTTCTCTTGACACCGCGGATGCAGAGCACCATGGATTAAGCCCTTGGACCAGAGGAAGACATCTGACAATGTAAGAGCCAGATGAGGTAGAGCAATCTTTCACTTAAGTTCAAGTGTCCCTGCCAGTTGGTTTATTTTACTCCTGCATCCTCTTTTGTTGTGTAAAGCCGCTGCAATGCAAAACAATCCCCTGTGCCACAAGACCTCAGTCATCCATGCTACATTCTCATTAGCCTGAAGTTGTTTTCTATCCAACTAACAATGCTCCCATGTCCGCTTTGTTTGGAGACCAACTGGAACAAATACAAAATATGAATATTTGCTTGGGTTTACAAAGAAAAAGAAGCAACTATAATTACAATGTGATGTCATAACCATACCAGTAAAACAAGCACCGAAGACGAATAACAACATTTGACTGTTGCTGCTTATGACATTCAATATTAAGATAACCATATTTTGAAAAAAATAAAAAGATGACATTTGTAGTTTGGTGTTCCATATTAGTGAAATTAAAAAGAGGGGACATATTTACATTTTGGCTGTTCTTATCACGGTTCATGTAGTACTACAGTAAACCATTGGGCAGTACATGCCCAAGGGTTTACTATGATGTGTTTTAAGCTTTGTTAAACCAGCCAAAACCAAACCAAAGCAGGCTGCTCGCATAGGTAATAGTTGTTATTGTATTGATAGCCTGTTGTTTATGATCGGTCAGGCCTGCTTATGGTATAAAGTCAAAAGATAGAGGTCGCGACACAGCCTATCAGATAGACCAGAGACTAATTACCAGCTGTCTCGAAATGTATATTCACGAGTAAGTAAGAACCTTTGCCATTTTTAACTCTATTCATATATAAAAAAAAAAATCATATATTTGATAAACGGGAACATTTCCTGGGACAGCTCTTTCACTTCACTCGGAACCACGGGAACAATACAAGTCAGTAGGCTAGACGTTTCTGCCAAATGCAATACTTTCACAATGGACCAGTGGTACTTTGAAAAACATTGTCTAAACTGCATATTTGTTGTTTTGAAATTCAAAACGAAATTCTGAAAGCCAAACCCGATCACTTGCCACCACGCACACCGACCACTGTGAGTCCTTTCACAGTTATGCTAGCCTCCTGTTCTCTGCTTTCTATCTGTCAATGTCTACAGTCACTCAATACCCCTTGCAGAGTCAGCTGTCTAATTGCAATGTGGCCCCTTTTGACAATGTTTCAACAGGCCTATAACTCCAAATATGACATTTCTATATCCCTGTATGGCAAGCTGGAATGCTTTCAGACTTCTCTGCTTCCATTGCATATGTTTACCCAATAGCCTATGCCTTGGAGATAAAGGTAATGATAAAGGTTAGATAAGATCAATTAATGGTTCATTCAAATGCTATCATACTGTACATATATGTTTGAAATTCACCAAATTGTGAGATAGGTCCTTGCTTTACGCCACATTCTGTGTGAATTCAAGAGGTTTCAGCATGAACTTATAGTCAATGTTTACTCATTCTTTCAATTATGTTATTTTAGTATTTTATTTTAATTATATTTCTATATTTTGCACTAAGTAGTTATAGATGTATGTATGTATACGTGTTTATACATATGTATACATTTATTACCGATTATTTTCATAGTCTGGTTAATATTATATACTGTTATTTTGTGCAATGTTTTAGAAAAGTCCTTCTCTCATTATAAAATGCAGCTAAAGCTGATTCAGATGTCACACATATCTGTTTTCAAGCCGGCACAGGACATAACAGCCAATTATGATGCAGTCGTAGATAAAATGCAAACACAATGAATTGTTATAATTTTATTGAACCATAGCTTAAATGAATTTAATGTTAAATCAAGAGTGTGCCATGGAGAAGTGAAGCTCCAGTGAAAAGTATATACATCTGGTTTAAAAACAAGCAAAAGGAATATTCCAAAGTAAACGCATTTTTTTATTTTGGTCTTTCTTTGCCACTCAGAGCATACAGTAAAAAAATACTAGCGATTTGTAATGTGTCACGTGGACATACATAAAACCAAGCATAAGTTCAAAACCATTAAACATTTGAGTCACCAAATCGATCAAACAAAATTAAAATAAGAGTTAATGTGAATGTGATCATTTGTCATGCATCAGTTGTATAAAATGCCAGCACCAGTTTGAATACAAAAATCCGCGTCCGTTTACAAAGTAACAAAATAAAACTACAGTCAATCTTTGACAAAGTCCTCTCCATGGTCGACTATATCTGACACTCTCTTCCCCCTACACACTGCAGTAAACATTTTCCTTGCATTCCTTACATTAATTACTTCTTATAGCAATTGCAGTATAAAACATCATCGTCTATCGCTCTCTGAACCGAATCCTACGTCGTGTTCATCCGTTTTGTGTCGCTTCTTGTCCAGCCACGATTGTTCAATCTTTCCGTACCGTTCTAGGACCCCCCCCCCCCCTCCCCCCCCCCTCCCCCCCCCCCCCGCTGACTCTTTCCGTACCGCTCACCAGATCTTGAGGTTGTGGGCTTGGATCTTCACTGCGCCGTGCTCACTGCCTTGGCCTGATGTGACGCCTGGACTTAATCTTTCTTCTCCTCACACCAGCTACGACAGAAAAAAACAAAAAAAACCATTTTCTATCTATCCATCCATCCATATATATCTCCCGCAAGTTCCTTTTGAATGCCATCCAAAAGGGGCATGATTCTGTGATGCTCACCTGGAGGTCTCCTTGCAGAGGCTGATTGACCCCCATCTGAGCACAGAACACAACACTCATTCATTTAAAAAGCAAACGACGTTACATCAATAGAACTCCCACCGTGAATGTCACTGAGGTGTACGCATGCGTTTAAGTGTGTGTGAGCGGTAGACGTGACCTCTAATTAGCTTGGAGATCCTCTCCGATTCAATCTCAATCAGATTGGGGTCGCCGTGGATGGTTGTGATCTTAGAAAAATCAGGACCTGAGAGGGGACAAATCAAACGATCACACACGAAAAATGTCGGATGGAATGTTTCACGCCAAAGAAAAACACCCCAAAAGAAAATGCTTTCTCAGTTTTTGTTCTCATTGTGTGAGAATGCTTAGCGCTCACGGAGCCTCAGTCCAGGTGAGGACTATTTGAAAAGGTGGACAGAGGAAGACAGAGAGAACATGAGGTGGCGTAGCGCTCCAGAGGTCCCTACCATCAATGATCTGAGGCTGGCTGAGTCGCGGCACGCCGGCTCCACCTTGACAGCGGCAGCGGAGAGGGGCGTTGATAGTCATTTAGCGACTTAGCAACATGGACTGACTGACAGACAGACAGACTAACAGGTACATACACCTGAAGTAGCCACCGCCCTCCTCCACCACCGCCACCACTGCAGCTCAGACATCAAGACTTCATGCCAATGTGCACGCACACGCACACACGCACGCACTCACACACTTTCTCTTACACACATACACACACACACACACACTCACTGTTTCTCTTACACACACACAGTTTCTCGCTCACACACACACACGCACACACACACTGACTGTATTTCTCCCTCACACACACACACACACACACACACACACACACACACACACACACACACACACACACACACACACACACACACACACACACACACACACTCTCTGTATCACTCTCACACAAACACACACGCAAGCTCTCCCAACCACAGAAGTGGACCCATACTCTCACACACACACAATGCATACACAGACACACATGCGTGAGACGATTGCATGCACAAGGTGCATAAAGCAAAATAAGATAGCAAAAGATAGATTCAAAGTCCACAGGTTACCCTCAGTGACGCTAGCAAAGCAGTAGGCTAATGTTTAAGACCCCCGTCCTCTCTCGATGAGATATGCGTACGGGAGGCCGTTAGAGAACATGCTCTATTTACTGTTCCCTCCCACAAGCTTGTGCTTTGGTAGTAAGTACACGTGAGCATCAAAGCGGCTGCAAGTGATTGCACGTAAGACTAGTGCACGCACAGGAAGAGTTAGGAGCTTGAGCCTAACGTTTGTGCATTTCTTAGACTGACACACACACACACACACACTGATTTTCATGCCTCTGTTGTTTGGTGACAAGAGACAGACAGAATGATGGATGGTCAGACAGATCACCATGGTGTACCATTGAGGTCAGGTTACCGTGTTGAATCGGAACCCAAGTGGCCAACACTATCATACTTAAAAAAAACAATACAACTACCCTCTGCTCCTTCTGGCGGGGCTGACGCTTATGTAAACACCATAAAGCGCAACGTGATGATGTGTGGGGCTGTGTAGGTTGGAGGTGGGCCAAGATGTCCCGACAGTACGCATAGCTCCGCGGAACATAGTTCACCGTGTAGAGCCCCCTCACCCTCTGAGCGGTTGCAGCAGTCGGCTGCCGATGATTGGCGAACGCACCCCCCCCCCCCCCCCCCCCCCCCCTCCCTATAACGGTCGCGAAATCCTCGTAAATTTACTTTACTGTGCAGTTCCAGAGCTATAAACTACCCACTGGTCGAATGAGATAGTTTTGTGTAGCCCCGCCAGTCTGTAAAACCACCATCTGGATGATGTGTTGCAGAGCGCAGAGGGAAAGGTAGAGAATGCAGAGTTGGGTCGTAATACGAAGCACTGGCAGAGCCACGGCCTTCATCCAACCAATACTGATACGAAGCCATATTGGCAGCCACAGCTGTATTGCAACTTCAGTTTGCTGTAATTTAAATCACGTAATGCCCTATCGGTAATGTACTAAGTCACCCGAAATTTCAAGTGTGACACCGATTTTGGAAACAAGCGGGAACAGGCGGGGAAACAAAAGCGACGAAGGTGTAGGAGGTTTGAAGGTAAGGGCGAATAGGGCAACGACGGGCTACTCAGGTCAACATAGGTTGTATGCATGGTCATGCCAGTCAGTCGCTTGATTCAACTAACCTCCCTCTACGATTTTCTTCAGCTGCTCCTCCTGGTACTTCTTTATCTTGGCTACCTCTATGAGGAACCAGGTTTGTTGGGATCAAACAAATACAATGTGTTTGGTTTCAGGACAGGAGGAAGTAACAATGCAGCGGTAGGAGTCATCACAATCGAAACACTTCCAACTGGGATCAGTGTGGGCAAAGAAATGTTGCCTAGCTTAACCATGACTGTGATGACTAAAGCTTATGGTGGTGTACACTTCTAATCCAGTGGATCACCCATTTCAAATTCGCACCTGTATAAAGCACCCTTGCTAAACCCATACCACCATAAGCATTACTATTCAAATGGTTCACACCATGCCATAGATTTGTCTGATGGTTCCTTGAGGATTAACCAATAAAGTGAGATGAAAGCGTCTTTACATCAAACAATGAATGCTAAGGCATGAATGGTGACTTTTGACCATTCATGTGTTGCTGTTACGAGGAGGCACTCAAGGGGTAGACTGTTGGAACGCATGCTGTTCACGTCTCTGATTATGTCTAAACAAACTGACCTTCCTCCAGAACCTTCTTCATCTCTCCGTCCATGTCCAAGTCACCGCTATGGGCTGTTGGGCAGAAAAAAAACCCTCTCCTCAAACTCGTGTCCCAATGCACTTCATAGCATGATCCAAAACCATCAAAAAACGAACGGCAAATAAAAGGACTCACTTTCGATGACTCTGGTAAACTTGGTGAGGCTCGGCTCGCCATCGATGACTCTTGTGAACTTGGTGACGGTAGGCTCCCCCTCAATCGTTCTGGTTACCTGGGTGATGGTGGGCTCTCCATGGACCACGACTCTGGTGACCGTGGGTTCTGACTCGATGGTTCGTGTCACCTTGGTGAAGGAAGGGTCCCCTTCGACAACTCGTGTCACCTTGGTGAAGGAAGGGTCCCCTTCGACGACTCGTGTCACCTTGGTGAAGGAAGGGTCCCCTTCGACGACTCGTGTCACCTTGGTGAAGGAAGGGTCCCCTTCGACGACTCTTGTCACCTTGTTGACGGAAGTGCCCCCTTTGACGACTCTCGTCACCTTGGTGACGGAACCGTCCCCGCCGCCGACTCTCGTCACCTTGGTGACGGAACCGTCCCCGCCGCCGACTCTCGTCACTTTGGTGACGGAACCGTCCCCGCCGCCGACTCTCGTCACCTTGGTGAGGGAAGGGTCAACTCCGACGACTCTGGTTACCTTGGTGACGGAAGGTTCCACCTCGACGTTCCCTGTGAGCGTGTTGAGGGAGGCGTCGCCCTCGATGACTCGCGTCACCGTGGTGAGCGTGGGCTCCTCCTCTACCACCCTCAGCACCTTGGCGCTGATGGGTTCTGTGTTGAGGACTCTGGTGACCTTTGGCTCACCCCCGATGACCCGGGTCACTTTTGTCACTCCAGGCACTGTGTAGAGGTGTGAAGGTAATCAGGACTTGACATGGCGAACGGGGACGCTCCACTGGTCACATGGCCTGCTTACATCATTTATTATGTGACGCAACTTTCCCCCGTGGACATCTGACAATCAAGTAAAAGCAAGCCATTTCAGCAGATGGGTTTGTTTGAGGGCAGAAATGGACCTTAAACACCAGGTGACTTCTTGGTTCTCAGGGATTTCAGTTCTTACTAGCTAGGTGGTGGAAACAAATACGGAATTCCGCATGATTTGCTGTTTAATAACAGCAAATGTATTCGTGTCAGTCTGAATAAACCTTTTTGCATTCTATAAGTATACTGCTCAATTCTTTTTTCAATTAAGTTTTGAAAATGTGGGCCATTCTGCATCTGGACGTCAATGCCACCAATCCCCTCTGTCTACGTAGCATGTTTCCGAGGAATGATTCACTATGTGTGGGTATTTATAGGCAGCGTTTAAGGGGATGAGAGCAGACAGATGTGTTTGTATCAGAGAGCTTCCAATCTTTGGCCTCGGCCCTGCACGCACGTGACCCCGTCTAATAATCTCTCCCAGACCACTCCGCCATCGCCTCCATCCCGAGAGCTTCTCAAAACGCTTTTCCCAAGGCAACTTAGGCTTCGTAGATTTGTGTGCTCACTGTGCTTCATAAATCAAACTTGGTTTTAACTTCGCATTTAACTGTGCGAGTCGGCATTTGTCTTCCACTCCCAAACAAAAAAGGACTTCCCCTTCCTGAGGACATCCACTCTATCAAGGCCTGCTCCCCACTGTCTGGAAGCAGGCCAGGTTTGGATGCTTTCCAAACAGAACAAACAGTGTCCAGGAGTAGGCTTGGGTCTACGGCCGTCCTCTGACAGCTTAATTACCTCATCCCCGAAGGACCCGATTGAAGCTATGGCCGAGACATCCAAGCAGACTGAGGGCGCAGGGAGGGTAGATCATAAGGAGGAACAAAGGGAAGCGACCCCAACGATGCCCTTGAGAAGTTAGCATATTGCTACATATAAGCTTTCACTACACCATGCTTCTTACCTTATTAAAAGGACATACAAGGAGGGCTTTGTATGGATATAGAATTACATAGATTAGTCGGCAAAGTATTGATGTAAGTCAAACCATGGCCGCGAGCCATGAAAGACGATGTAAATCAAGAGATATGCAGTAAGGCAGAGTAGTAGTAGTTGATTGTTCAATGTAATCAAGCTTTCACCTGTTTCCACAAAGTGGGTAGTGGTGGTGGTGATGGTCCTTTCTGTAATAGAAAGGCATGTGTTTTGATGGTAGAGAGCAAAATGAAGTTAATGCTGAAGAAAGAAAAGTGAATGGAGACTTACTGATGAAAGTGAGTGGGATCTCGGCGTAAGAATATCCAGATACATACTAGGGAACGAATGACAAGAAGGAACACTAAGAATGGCCAATAGCACAATATTGAGAAAGAAAAAGTACATTGAATGATATTGTGTCACCTTGATTTTGATGTACTTAATAATCTTCCTAAGGAGAGTGAGAAGGTCTTCGCGGCCCACGGGAAGGTCTGGAGAACAAAAAGGTGACTCGCTAATATGAGTTAGGGTTTAGCGATACAGAAACGAGACAGTCAACTTTACAGGGTGCCTTTATGACATTCACGTGGTCATTGGGACGGTGCTTACTGGCAGGATAAAGGATGTTCTTCACCACGTGGACCACTCCGTTGGTGGCCATCAGGTCGTTGTCTGGCACGTCCACCGAGTTGACGTGGATGGAGTTGTTAACCTAGGGATGACACCACAGGCATTCTTTCGTTCAGAAGTCCCTTTAAATCCCTAAAAAACAATGGGATTCGGCGCCTGGGAAAATCTGTTAACAATTGCCTTGGCTTACTTCACGCCAACATTAACAGAACCCGGGGGAGGGACATTTGAATTCCAAGGCGGTGATCCTAATCATTACAATGGCTCTTAGACAGGAACCTGGGCATTACGCCGCTAAGTGTTTGAACAGGGTTCCAGAGACAGTAACTAGTTGGTGCATATGGTGTGATCTGATCCAAAGAATGGGGGCCCTTGAAATGAAACACCCATGTTGTTTAATTTCCTGTAATTATAACGTCTAATCACGTCACTGATGATACTCGTGGCCACCGGGTGAAGGAACCAGTCCCCCCCCCCTCCCTTCCTTCTCACCTCTTCCTCCCCCTCTTCTACATCCGTTTCACTGAGTCTTCCACCCACTAATTTAAAATACGCCATGTTCCACCTACGTCTAGCTTTAACAAGTTCAGCCGAATGCATGATATCTTCATCACCCCCCCCCCCCCCCCCCCCCCCCCACAGACACCTTAACGACCCGTTTCCTGTCTCTATCCTAGTGCAGAATCAGCCCCCAGTCTTCCTGTCTCTACAAAGGAAGTTGTGAATTCCTGAAACGAGAGACATTGTCTGATAATCTGATTACAGGACAGAGGGCAAGAGAGAGCGAGAGCGAGAGCGAGAGCGAGAGCAAGGACAAGGGGGCGGTAGAGAGAGTGATATTGAGAGATAGAGAGATCATTTAGCATTAAGGTAATATGTAAAAGAATGAAATCATAAAAAGATTATTTGGGAGAAAAAGGTTATTGACTTACAAGAGTGACAATCAAGGGACGCCG
>JACYXH010000575.1:1462500-1470000 GCA_026745465.1 Lota lota
TGTTTACCAACTAGTCCTGCCACCCTAATTAATTCTAATGAGCCGCCCACAACCTTGCCTCACCCCCGTTGAGAGGTGCAGCACAGCCGGGGTGTAGCACATAGCATGGAGCGTGCCTAGTGTGCAGCATGATGCGCTGTACGTACGCTGAAGGAGGTGAGGTCGTCGTCATACTCCAGGGTATCCTTGATGGTGCCGCTGACGGCGCTGACCACTCGGTCCACCACGTGCACCACCCCGTTGGTGGCGACCTGGTTCCCGTGCAGGATTCTGGCGCAGTTCACCGTCACGATCTTCGGGCGGAGAGAGGCGGGGGGGGGGGGGGGGGGGGGGGGGGGGGGAAGTGGTTTGAGTCTTGGTCCTCGGAGGGGACGACGTTCCGTTCGTCTATCTATTTTTCCATCCATCCATCCTTCCATCCATCTATCCATTCATCCATCCATCTGCCCTTTCATCCATCCTTTTATTTTCTTTAGCCACTAACTCCTTGTCAGTGTCTAAGGAAGGCCTCGCCCCATTTACAAATATCCATAATCACACCTAGGTCAGCCTTTTAAGATCTGCACAAACAAATAGGGAACCTATCATAGAACTTTGTAAAAGTCTTTAGAGGTTGGCTATGGTCACTGGAAAAACTGAACATCCCTCAGAAATCTATAAAACATATTGCATCCGATCCATGCCAACACGCACGCACACGCACACGTACACACACACACACACACACACACTAGGTGCATGATCTCCACAGCAGACACGCCACTCACCCCGTTGGAGTAGTGGTTGATGAAGAGGCCCAGGTCGTTGTACATGGAGGTGACCATCGCGTTGTTCTTCAGGTCCTTGGTGAGGAGGCGACGGTTCACCATGTGATAGTGGAGAGCGTTGAACAACTCGATGTTCACGTTGCTGACCAGCGCAGACTTCACCAGCTGGGGGAGACCAACGACGAGTCGTTTAAAAGAAAATGACAGCCGCTGTGTTGTCCTAATTCTACGGCAACCATGCGGTGTCATAAACGTTCCTAGTAATTTAATTTCCCTAAAGGAGAACCAAACCCAAACAACAACTTAGATTTCGATTCGTTAGCCTCAAATGACTCCCTCTTTAGGCTTAACACGTGCTATTGCATGCGTGACTTCTTCCTGGCTGATATGGTGACCCGGTCACCTGCTGATTAGGCGTTGATGCGACACACCCGTGCTCCCCTTATTAAATTGAAACAGCGTTCACAGTCCTGCGGCCCCAGAACGAAACGGGCGGCGGTCAAGGGGGATCGGTTGTGTCCCCGAGGACTTACAGGATCGAGCTGCTCCCAGGCGTCGTTGCTGGGCGCGAACATGGTGTAGGAGCCCTTCCCCGTCAGCTCCTCCGCTATCTTGGAGGCGTTTGCGTACTGCTGGGTCTTGGTGGCCTTCAGCAAGCCCAGGGTGCCGTACATGTTGTCGATGGGGGCCACTGAGGACAAACATTTTGGACGCACAAAACTCACAACGAGGTTTCATGGAGCATGTCGGATGATTGCCAGGTTGCTTATATTTTGCTGCTGGCTACGTAAAAGCGCTAATGACTAGCTACGGCTTAATGATCCCAGACAGGCAGCCACTTGAGTATTACGATTGTTTGGCTACAACCATTTTATGTATAAACTTCAGAAAAGTCTAAGACTTACTGAGTCTGCCAGGATATTAGAATACTGACGGGATATATGAATGCAGCTTGTAAACCTTGGTTATAGGAAAGATGGCTGGGAAACCGGCCAACAGGGAAAGATTAATTAAGTCCACTTCAATGGAAGGGCTGTCTAGCATAGGTTTTGCACCGTGTCAGCACAAAGAGGCAGTGTTGTAATATACAGGTCCACTGACCTGCGGGACATCCCCTCATCCCTTCAAGCTTCATGTAACCAGGGCAACACTCGTAGAGGACAATCCTGCAAGATAGGAGTGCATGAGTTAAACCCCAGAAGAAGCAGTACAGTGCACATACACGTGGAGGGGAAACCTCGGTATATCCATTCATAAATATGAACGTTTGTGGCTCAAAATAAGTAGCATAAGAATGTCTCACATTGGAAGTGGATGTAGGCATGTCTCTCTCTGTCTCTCTCACCTTTTCCCACTTTTTTTTTTATACTTCACTGAGTGTTAGCATCCCTGCCCTGTAGCAGTCCTCTGTGTGGCTTCCACACATGGCTTCACACCTGTGTGTTGTTTGCTAATTGACCTTTGTGTATTTAAGTCCTGTGTTTTTGCACCAGTCTGTGGTTACACAGTCCATCCGGCTCTGACTGGTCCCATGTGAGGCCCTTTCCAGGGGGAGGGGAGGGGAGGGGAGGGGAGGGGAGGGGAGGGGTGGGGTGTTCAGAGTTGTTTTATAGATTAAAGCACTCGTCTTCCTGAGTAATCGCTGCTCCTTGCATGGCCTTTCTTCATAGAATGAATCACCGCATTACAGCAAGAGAAAACTCATTTGAAGATTTAGACTTTTAGGAAATACAGTGAGCTATGGCATTTGGACTACAAAAATAAGGCAAAACGGATCACAATCCCCAGGCTGGATGATGAAGCCTGCCAGTAGAGCTCCACTGTCCAACTTTATGACAAATTAGGAAAAGCCCATGATTGCTGTTATGGGTGGTGGGAGCTCCAAAAATATTAAATACTCACGTAAGGGACATATTAGTGGCATGTGAGACGTTTCAACTTTGTAGCTGTTAACAAGTGTATCCAGTTTTGAAAGGTACAGTGGATTCCAGGAGAAAGTGATTCAATTCAGGAACTTCGCACATTAACGCGCACATGGTTGCAGATCGCCTGAGGTTAACGTCACGTTGTAAACTCTGCACTGATTCACAGAGCAACCCAGTAGGGGTTACCACACAACTGATCAAACCAGGGCTGTCAAGTAAACAGCTCCCCGGGCTCGTTTTCACTGAAGACGGCAGGCTGCTTTGATTCGAAGAAGGCCCAACTAGCGAGCTTCATGTTTAATAAGAAGTTGTAATTCATTTGTGGACGGTTTGCCGTCATTCTACGTTTGAGATTTCTATCTAAACGCCGGCTCTACAATCCAACATGAGCAACAGGGGAAAAGTGGACGCAGTTGACGTCAGCTTAATATAAACACATCCACCATGACATCAAAATGGGGCGAATTGATCCTCCGATCTCAAATACAAACACATTGCGAGGATATAACAACATCGCGCCGCTGTTTAGAAATTCTGTAATATTATCCTATTAAACGAGCACGTGCAAAGAAATGTCCCACGTGGCTCGAGTGTTGTTGTTAACGCCACTTACTGTCGTCCTAATGTTTGGACGCATATGCGTACAGCATTGCACGTGCGTAAACATCCGCGCATTGGGCCGTGGGTCCCAGCCAGCGCAGCTCTCTGACAGCCGTGATGAATTGCTTATAGACCCGAGGTGGAGCGGCCAATGCTCTGCCTGTGTCCCCTTAATGATTCAGCCCAATGTGCAGTCCAGATGCACACACACAATCACACACACACACACACACACACGCACACACACACACACACGCACACACACACACACACACGCACACACACACGCACGCACGCACGCACACACACACACATATATTTATACGCACACACACGCATGCACATACACGTTCAAAACACACACACACGTACACTAACGTGGGGGGCACACCCCATGCATCCTTAAATGTTCTGCCTCTTATGTAAACAATCGACCAATCATTGGTGTGGGTCTGTGGTCTCTAGGCTGTATGTTGCTATTGTCAAAATGTCATTTTCTTCCTTGCCCCCAGTCCTCCCATTCCCAGACGGGTGATGCTGAGCAGCTTTCCTCTGGTCAACACACAGCGCCGGTCTCTCTTGACAATAGTCAGCTTTTCCGCTATGTAGGGCCTTGGCCGTGTGTCATGTTGTAACTGGTTTCTACTTGTGTGTTTTTCTCTGTCCTGCTGATGAATGCCACCTGATCTCCAGCGGGGACAGTATGTTAGGACCGCTTAGCCCAAATGGAAGCGTTCAGGGTTGCTTGTTCCATTCAACCACAGTAAAGAGCCTTTTAAAAAAAAAAAAACCATGTGACACACCGTATCCGATGAATTAAACCTGCATTTACAAACGGGACGGCTGCATGTAATACAATTCAGGTTTCACTTGAAAGCACAAAGCATTTAGAGTGCACATTTAGCCCCTCAAGTCTATTTGGACATGCACATTTGCAAAACATTATTTTGTAGCTGTCCTGTGCTTCTGGCTGCAGACGTTATTTTCGGAAACGGACACATAAAAAAAAAGAGCAAAAAAACCAATCTCATTCGGCTTTTTGCAATTGATGTGCCTTTCGCCCGGTAGCTGAAGAACTCTTTATCAAAACCCGGACTTAACCTCACGAGCCCCATGGCCCCAATCTATCATCGGCACCAGCCAGACCACAGCTCATCACAGCTGTCCAGATTCACTCCACCGCTGGCAAACAATGGCCTCACTGTCAGGGGACACACTAACGAAAGAGAGACAGACAGAGAGAGAGAGAGAGGGGGGGGGGGAGAGAGAGGGGGTGGAGAGATGGAGGGAGGGAGAGAGAGATTGAGAGAGAGAAAGAGATTGAGAGAGAGAGAAAGAGGGAGAGGGGGGAGAGAGAGAGGGGGTGGAGAGATGGAGGGAGGGAGGGAGAGAGATTGAGAGAGAGAGAGAGAAAGAGGGAGAGTGGGGAGAGGGTGGCAGAAAGGGAAAGAGGTGGAGAGGGAGGGGAAGAGAGATAGAAGGAAGGGAGGGAGACAGGGAGAGTGAGACAGAGAGAGGGTGAGAGAGGAGAGAAGCAGAGGGAGAGACAGGAATGGAGGAAAAGTGTATCTTTGGGGAACACCCATTGTGATGGAAGAAGAAAACTTTGTTGACAACAACCCTGAGCAAATGTGACATACTTAAAATGTCCTTTGCAAGGTCCTCTCTATCTTGCCCAATAGCTCTCTCTCGCTCTCTCTTTCTCCCTCTCCTGCTCTCTTTATCTCGCTAATTCTAATTAGCTGTCTTTTTCTCTGCCTCCCATCCTGCCTTTACTTTCCTACATTGAAACCAGACATACCCTGACACAGGACTGTACGGCCCTGATAGCTATAACATGACTAACCTGTGCGTGGGTGTGTACGTGTGTGTGTGTATGTGCACATGTGTGTGTGTGTGCGGGCCTGCGTGCGTGTGTGTGTGTGTGTGTGTGCATGCGTGCGTGCATGTGTGTCTGTGCAGGCGTGCGTGCATGTGTGTGTGGGCGAGTGTGCAAGTGTGTGTGTGTGTGTGTGCGCCAGGACATTGGGAGACCCTGCTGATGCAGAATACAGTGCTGGTTTTCATCAGCCTGTTTTGAATCACCCAGCAAAGCAGAGACTAGTAAATACTACAAATAAAAACAAAGATGAATTTAATACGTTTTTCGCTGTTGCCCAAACCAATTGGCTAACATGAATGCAAAATCCATTCGTCAATATCCAATAAAAACTTTGCACGGTGAAGACTTGTTCCCTTGGTGCGCACAATAGGATTCGAGGCGTGGTTCAAAAACAGTGTATTTCCCAATCGCCATCTACACTAGCGCTTAACCCTCTGTGTGTGTGAGCGGCTCCAGTCGAGCCCTACACTTCGTCCGCGGAAGGCTTCCAACAAGCGTCTCTCCACCTGGACGGCATCCTGAGTCCACGAAGAGAACGCCTTGTTGGAAGCCTCTGACCCTACAGCCTGTCCCAACCTGTAAAACGCTTTAACCAACTCCCTTTCTCCAGCCCACTGCCAGCGGCTCACTAGCCAAGCCAAGAGCGATCCGCTTTTATATGCACACGCACGCACACATACACGCACACACACGCACAAACACGCACAAACACACAGGGAATGATTTGGATTTCTCTAAGCTAGTCCAGACTCCACCATCAAAGCTGAACGTACATGATCATTAGACCCACAATAGACCAGATCAGTGTGTGTGTGTGTGTGTGTGTGTGTGTGTGTGTGTGTGTGTGTGTGTGTGACCATCCTGCCATGGACTCTGAAGCGTGCAGGAAAGATTGTGGCTGACCTCTCCCACCCCGGCAACAATCTCTTTGAGCCACTCCCCTCTGGCAGGAGGCTGAGGTCCATCAGGACCAAAACCGACAGTTTTTCCCCCTCCGCCACTAGCCTTATTAACAAGGCCCGGAAACCACCCTGACTCTCTCCACACCCCACCCCTGGCTCTACATGCCACTGTACTTAATCTGCTCTTGTAAATCTAAATTGTGTGTATATATTTATACATATATTTATACTTATTTTGTTTGTTCTGTTTAACCTGCAATAGAGAACGTGACGTGCACCTACATCACCAAGACAAATTCCTTGTATGTTTAAAAAACGTACTTGGCAATAAAGCTTTTCTGATTCTGATTCTGATTCTGATTCTGATTCTGATGAATGAACGAAGGAAGGAAGCAAGGAATGAAGGAAGGAAAGATGGAAGGAGGGACGATGTTGAGCTAAATCTCATGTGAGGATGGGATCTTAAGGGGAAATGATGAGGTCATCGCTGCATGCAAAACAACAAATGCCCTGCCTAGGATGTCTCCGCTGAAACATCTTTCTCTAGTTTACTGGCGAGAGCAAGATTCTCAATCTCCTCACGTCAACTCAATCGCCCGAAGGCCTGATCGGTGAACAACTGTTGCTAAAAAAAGCCCCTCCGATGTGACCCCTGTTCTCTGCATCAGTGAGGTGTCGGGGAGGATCTCAAGGTCCTGAAACGGAGGGGATCCTTTGAAATACCGGCCTCAGGATTAGAACGCATATTAAGGCAACGGCTTACTTCCTTTTCTCAGGAGGAAGCAAGAAGGTATTGTGTGTCTTTTGACTGTGAATTTTGATCGTCTTCAATAGGATTTTAATGAAGAAGGGTTTAAAGAGTTCATTTGTCATTTCCGCATTTCATCATTGAAACCCTTTTGTCTTGGGGGTCTTTAAGAATATTATTTGTTATCTTTGTATGGTACATACAATTGGTATGATAAGCACTTTTGGGGGGATTTCATGGCAAAATACAATAAGATTGAAGGATGAAAGGGGGTTGAGTATGTTTTAATAAGAAAAGTAGTTATCTCCATTGGTTTTATGCCAAACATCATCATCATCATCATCATCATCATCAGATCATTTGAGTACAGAGTGACTTACGCCTTCTTTCCACAGATAGAGCCTTTGTACCAGTTCCTGCACGTGCTGAAATACTTCTTCTTTGTCCCCATGACCTGCTGTAGGGCACACACATTGGGCCTGGAGCAGGAAGAGAGAGAGGGAGGGAGAGAGGGGGAGGGAGAGAAGGGGGAGGGAGAGAGAGAGGGAGGGAGGGAGAGAGATAGAGGGAGGGGGAGAGGGAGAAAGAGGGAGGGAGAGAGATAGAGAGGTGGAGAGGGGGAGGCAGAGAGATGGAGAGAGAGGGAGCAAGAGAGAGGGAGAGAGAGAGGGAGGGA
>JACYXH010000575.1:1472500-1560000 GCA_026745465.1 Lota lota
GTTGAGTCAGCCTCACACACACACACACACATACATGTACGCACACACACACACACACACACACACACACACACACACACACACACACACACAGACGCATTATGCCCAATTATATGCACTTCTTGCCTCACTCCAGCTCACACACACACACACACACACACACACACACACACACACACACACACAGACGCATTATGCCCAATTATATGCACTTCTTGCCTCACTCCAGCTCACACACACACACACACACACACACACACACACACACACACACACACATACATACACACAAATGAACGCACACGCAACACTCACACTCTGGGGTTGCTGTCTTGGCCTGAAGCCATGGCTGAAGTAGAAGACCCATTTAATTTTCTCCTAGCGGGAAAATGGAGAGACGGTAGTGGAGGAGGCCCTGCAGGCCCCTGCCGTCTCATGCAGAGCCTTTTCTGCAGCCTATGGCTTTCCATTCCATCCATTGGCTTCCCTGCCAGCTTTACATCAGTTTGTATTGCCATGTCAGATTGTAGAAAGGTATTGTTACATGCAAAAATGTGGTGCTAAGAAATGATGTGAAAATATGAAAATATTCATTGTAATATTAGCGTATTAAAGTTTAGTAACGCTGATTACACCAAAAGCGAAAATTACGGTCAATAATGTCAATAATTTATATTGAACTGAACAACAACACTAACTAGGTTAGATGACACATTCACTGTACATTTGTGTGCAACAGAAGGAAAGCAAATTGGTTATTTATGGAACAACCACACCATTGATTGTGCACACTCCTTCTGTTGTGTGTGCGGTTCCAGTTTGCGCTGTGCATACAGACTTCCTGTGTGGGTTCTCCCGTCCCTTGTGTGACCTGTCATCCAACAAAATCTGAACTGGATTTACAAACACCACAGCAGAGAAATGGCGTTTGCCAAGGCTGATCAATTATTACAATTAAGACTACTAAATCAAAGAGTATTTGAATAATTGATAGTATCAGTTGAATTATCAAGATGAAAGGCTTACCTAACCCTTGAGGGTGCACCACAGAGTTGAACTGCAGTCATGGAGCCATCCAAAAGGAATGCGGAGGCGCTATTATCGGTGGCAGCACCGTGGAACACGACCAGCCGAGAGAGCCTATCTATTTCCGTGAATCACATTCCGCCATCGCTCTCACAGAAAAGTTAAATAAAAAAAACACCGTTATATAATGGATAAGGTTGCATTTTCTTTTAACGCCATTTGTGGTCATAGAAACGGGGTAAAATAAATCGATTTGAGCGGATTAGCCTATCAGTATCTACAGAACAGCCGCCTTCTTTGATTGACATGTAGCATGACATGTTATTTCATGCTATTAAACAGCATAAAAAAACAATAAACGATTAAATTATTAAATATTATTAAAAAGATGAAAAACGTTATTATGAAATGAGGATTCAATACAGTAAAGTTATTGTGAAATATATATAATAATGTGGAACATATCAGTTCATTATTAAAATAACACATATCTATATATAATTATCTAAATAAATCATATTTTAACATTTCTATCATCCTGAATGCTGCCACCAATCACCTTTGGTCTGAAGCATTATCTTAAGTTTATAATGTACCTTCAATTAAATGATCATATCAGTAGCAATTACATTCTTAATCACACACACACACACACACACACACACACACACACACACACACACACACACACACACACACACACACACACACACACACACACACACACACACACACACACACACACACACACACACACACACACACACACACACACACACACACACACACACACCTCAACAAGAATCAAGTTCCCAGGAACCCTCCTTTCCTCTTATGCAGACACCACCCCCTAGTGGACAGTATGGCGTAAATACAACCCCCTTGAGTCATTGGATCAGAGAAATGGAAGCTCCCGCAGTTCAGTGTGGCGCTGTGGCAAATTGATGGATTAGCAATTAAATTAATTTACCCCATCATCATTCAAGACACCAGCATCAGGGGGCAGAATCCTAACTCCAAGACCTGGTTTTGGATTAAGGTACCTAGTAAATAGCAAAATTACCAATGCAACTAAGGTCAGTTGAGATCCACAGTACAACGTCCAGAGGACTCTTATTTGCATTCCACTTGTTTAGCTTGCATTAATCTCCATAGCAATTGTTGTGATGAGCAATCATTGTAATTTTGTTGGTGTCTTAAGTTTCCGCGGCGTTTAATAAACTAGAGGAGTCTTATCTTCACTTGATAGTCTGATATTCTGCTATTGCCCTCAGCTTCTGAGAGGGCCCTCCGGCATTGGCCTGGTGAAGAGATTCAACACTAATCTAGAGCCTTCTAACCAATAAGAAGCTAAAGGATTCTTATCAAGGCAAGCATTTGAGAATTCTTGTTCACTACTCTCTCTGTGTGTGTGTGTGTGTGTGTGTGTGTGTGTGTGTGTGTGTGTGTGTGTGTGTGTGTGTGTGTGTGTCCGTCCCTCTGTGCCAGTCTTGTGTGAAGCAGTTGAAGGACTTCATGCAGACCTGTCTGTGTTGCAGAGCAGTCCTTTGATTCCACATGAGAGAAGCTTCTGTACTTTGTTCAATATTTCATCAACTCCACTTCGTTCTCACTCTGTTGCTGAAAGAAACCACGAAGGTGAAACCGGCTGAATAAGATAACGATTCAAGTACATTTCATACGTGACATTTTTGTAACTATTCCATGTTTTAGTATTTTCTCTCATAGATCATGTTAGCTTTTATAGATTAAATTGTGGAGTGTGTGTGGATGATGGCTGGTTTAAGCAGCCTCACCCGGCCCGAGTCAGACTGATTGGACTCTGGGGCTGGGTGAGGCTGTACACCTATTGCACATTGAGTAATCAGTGTGCACAGGTTAAACCAGCCATTACCACACACACTCAGGGAGAGCTCCTGCATGCCAACATGGAGCACCAGTTCATCGATCGTTATCAATCCACTTCTACAATAAACCGTTTTTCCAACACCACCACCCTGCGTCCTTGTCTGGAAGAGCCCAATAAAAGTCACATAGGTGGAGTGTGGCAGCCACCTAGGTGACGTGTAGCATGGACAGTGCTACATATATTCTTTTTCTTTCTTTTCTTTAATCTGTATTAGTGCAGGGGCTGAACCAGTTAAAAGGTTGCTGGTTTGATTCCTCTGCAGTGTCAAGCTGAGCTTGAGCGAGACACTTAACCCCTAACCACTCTCGATGAGCGGCTTGCTAAATTGGCTTGTCTGACCGTATCCCCTTTGGAAGAGCGCGTGTGAACAGTGTGAGCCGGTGGTGTTAATTGTTAAGGGCTTTGAGTGCAGGAAAGGCGAGATTGCTGAATATTTGTCCCATTTAACATAATGGAGGAGAATTAAGTAGAAACCAAAGCCCACATTTTAGATTTCTACGACATGTCGATTTTCATAATTAATATTCCATTCTGGTTTTAGGCCCAAACTAGCATGTTTGAAAAAAATTGAATAATACAATAATGTTTTCTGTTTTCTTGGAATTCTTCCATTGGGCATCTACTGTATAGGCATCTACTGTCCACTGTAAGGTTGGTAAGCCTGTCGCAAAAATACATTATAAAGAAGTGACAGGGGAGGACAAGGTGCATGAATAAGTGTTGGATCAAGAGGCTGGGGGGTGGAGGGTACAGCCACAGTGCAGAGGCACCATAAACAATCGAGATGTGATTATGCGTTATGGAAGCCTGAGGCATAAATTGCTTATTCTAGCTCCTAAGAATAATGTGTGTGTTTATAGGTATTATTATTGACGGGCAAGGCAGTGGATGTGGGGGGAAACCCCAATCCGTGGTCGTACATGTGCTCTCTTGCTCCCGTGATGGTAAATATAAAATATTCAGGACATTGAAGTGAAATTCCGTGTTAATTAAGTCCCTTAAAACTAATGCAGTGGAGAGGAAAAAGACAGAGAGGGAGATGGTGAATAATATTGGGGAACGAGGTGAAGCCAAAGAAAAATGCTGTCCAAATCAAACTAAAACACTGATGAAAATGGCTAAATGGACTAACCCTGCCATCTGGAAACAAGACAGGGCACTTATAACGCTAGCAAATGGGTGCTTCCAACACTACCCATTGTAATGTTCTCGTTTGATCTACTCTGCTGGTTAGCATCATACTCTGTGGCACAAAAAGCACAACTATTTATATTCTTTTATTTTGAGGAGCTAGCCTAAGCAGTGGGGAATCTGTTTTTATACTGGGAAATACTTCAAAGCCATCTGAATGTCACCCACCCCGCCCACCCCCATCCTTCAGCAAGGAGTACTTCTCGTCCCAAGCTTCTCCGCCGTGACCTGTATCTGTACTCATTTGCGCGTCGCTTCATGTAAAACCGTCTCCTAAATCAGTGGTTCCCCACCCTTGTTTTCAACTGACCCCCCTAAACAATTTCAAGGCGGTCTGAAGTGTTCCCCTAATTATTAGCCGGACATTTATGTGAACCACCTTCCACGATATGGTCGACAACACGCAAGAGACCCAACTATATTCCACACATTCATTACAGATTAGCTCTCAGTTGAGTATTTGTCTGACCAATTTCAGAGTTGCACATAAGTTTTTAAAACATCCCATTTCCACACAAAAGATTTTCATCATTTCTGCAACACCCTGTGGACACCACACAAGTACACAGCAATACTAGAATCACTGCAGTATTGGATGTATTTAAAGCCCCACGTTATTGACTGTGCAATCCTGCAAAAAAGGCTTTTGCAAAAGGTGAAGCCAGTGCAAATATCTGATTATCATGAAAGAGAAAGGCTGGCTCACCAATGACTCAGGACTCACTGCTGAGCCGGCAAAATGTACACCTTTAGTTTAGTGCCATCATGTTTTATGGGCAGGCATTATGCTTTCCGCTCCAGTAAGCAGAATGCTTATTCCTAAGTGAAAGCTCCTCACCTCAGTTCATGCATTGCAAAATCCACTGTGCCTGGGCTGTGATCCTATACTGGTATAAAGACTTCCTGTACTGGGATCCTATACTGGTATAGAGATGGCCTGTGCTGGGATCCTATACTGGTATAGAGACGGCCTGTGCTGGGATCCTATACTGGTATAGAGATTGCCTGTGCTGGGATCCTATACTGGTATAAAGACTGCCTGTACTGGGATCCTATACTGGTATAGAGACGGCCTGTGCTGGGATCCTATACCGGTATAAAGACGGCCTGTGCTGGAATCTTATACTGGTATAGAGAATGCCTGTGCTGGGATCCTATACTGGTATAGAGACTGCCTGTGCTGGGATCCTATACTGGTATAGAGACTGCCTGTGCTGGGATCCTATACTGGTATAAAGACTGCCTGTACCGGGATCCTATATTGGTATAGAGTATCTGGGCTGGGATCCTATATTGGTATAGAGTATCTGGGCTGGGATCCTATACTGGTATAGAGTATCTGGGCTGGGAGCCTAGACTGGTATAGAGTATCTGGGCTGGGATCCTATACTGGTATAGAGTATCTGGGCTGGGAGCCTAGACTGGTATAGAGTATCTGGGCCAGGCCCAATCCATTTTTAAGGCTTTATTCTATCTGGTCGATCTTCACAGCAGAGTATCTAAAATATGAGACAATTTAACACTAGAATGTGGCACAATAGTGGGTTATAAATAACAGGGCAATATGTCCTGTTCCTGCCTGCCTCCCATCTGGCTATATGTGCTCTCAAATGTCATTGAAAGTCCAGTTACTTTGACATTTATTCGTAGGTTTATTTTAGATGCACTTTTGTTACCGCTTTGACATCGGTCTTCAAAACCTATATGAGAACAAAAGCATTGAATCAGATTCTAATGCCAACGTGTTCATCAATCCAACAATCCAACAAGTGTTGTTGAGCTTATGTTATCATAGAACATATGAATATGGTATTATAGTGTCTATATTGAACATATCCCACAGCTTTTAATGTTTAACTGTGTTAATTAATTATTGTTGAATATTGACAACTTCATGCGTAGAACATTGGGTGTTTTGTTTTGTGTCTTTTTTGCATAGAAAATCTTTGATATGTTGAGGGTCAACATCATTATATCTATTTGAGATATTGAACATGATTGTATGTAAAGTGCAGAAAAAGAGTAAGGCATAGTCAGGTCTCAAAATACAATGTCTCTATTGCGTATCTTTTAAACAATGCAAAAAGGGGAACACACAGAGAGGTAAACATTTGCTGGGGATTGGAGGTGAAGAGAAAGAGACAGAGGCAGGAAGGGAGAGAGCATAGACGGATTGGAAAACTCCCCAGGTTTCCCAGAGAGAAAAAAGGAACTTAGAATGGATAGATAGAAGGAGAGAAGGTAAGGAAAATGTAACGACACTTACAGCATTATAAGAGCGCGGGAGAGAATGAAAAAGAAGGATAGAGAAAGAAAGAGAAAACCAGAGAAGGTAAGCAACAGATAAAAGGTCAAGAACATAGAGTAAAAAAGAACAAAACCAGGACCTATATTTTGATCCCCCCAGTGATGGAAGGCAATGACACAATCCCCACATCCATATGATCCTAGCAGGACCAAGGTTAGTCCAATCTCTGTTAGCGGTATGGAGACCGCTGTAGTCTGTTTCAAACTAAAAGCCTCCCTGAGCCTTGAGCGATCAAAGCGGATCTATAGTTCCCTTATGAATGGAAAACGTTTAAGTTATTTGCCAACAATCCAAAACTGGGGGAAAAAACATGAGAACAAAAGAATACCTAAAAGACCAAGTAATCCGTTCTTTGAATGTCTGTCTTCTGATGTCTGATTGGATTGAGTTCCACCCACAGTTAGGTCCCCTCCTCCTCCTGTCCCGAGTGTCCCGCCTGCACGGCCCGCAGTCTGTAATCATCTGCCGCCGTCTCCCTCCCCAGGAAGCTCTCTCGTTCCTCCAGCTCTATCTCCTTCTCTCCCTCCTCATCCTCGTGGTCCAGCTTAGGTCCGGTCACAGACATTCCTCCACCGAGCCCTCCGTCCTCCTCCCTGTCCACACTCCTCCCCCGCTTCCCCCTGTGCCCCGCTGGCTGCTGGGACTTGTAGTCCTCCTGGTCCGAGTTCCCAGAATCCCCAGCTTCCTCTGGTAAGGAGTACATTTTCAGAGCGACCCCGGCGGCGGCGCCGGCTGAACCCGCGAGGCGTCTGTGGAACAGGCTGAACTCGCCGATGTCCCTGGGGAAGTTCTTCCTCTGGCTCGCGTTCTCGCCGGAGCTCTCGCCGGTCGGGTCGGCGGGCGGGAGTCCGTTGGGCAGCCCGTTGAAGGCCTCCGGGGGCCTGGGGGCCGCCGCCGTGGCGCCGCCCCGCTTGAGGATGGCGGCGGTGACGCGGAACAGGTTGAGCTTGCTCTTGGCCTTCCCGCCCGCCGGAGAGGGGGTCACCTTGAGGGAAGCGTTGGGGTACGCCAGCGGGGACTCCCCGGGGCTGCCGCCGGCCTTGGCCCCCTGCAGCGCGGACTTCCCTGACTTCATCATGCCCATCACCTCGTAGCGGAAGCTGGAGATGTCCTGCTTCAGCTCCTGACAGGGGGGACACACAAAGGACTTGGATGATGGATACATTTTAGACTCACTGACCCACGAAGACCTTTAAAGATGAGCAGTATTGGCACGGTCAGAGTCAGAGTCAAGGTGTGATTTCCTTGAAAATATGGGTAATGTTTTACGAGGATAATAATGCCATTTGGTCACTATTTGGCTAGCATGAAAAATGTACTACCGTTCCAACAAGCAGTTAGGTAATAAAATGTTATTCTAAATATAGCCTCATATATCAGTAAAGCATATCCACCATGGGTGCAATGTCGGAAACGTTACCTTGAAGTTCTCCTCCGTCAAGCCTTCCTCTGTCTTGGCATCTCTGATCATGGCGGCTACGTAGCGCTTCACCAAGTTCCTCAGAACCTCCTACAACACCAAACACGCACAGAACAAACCCTCCTCGGTCACCAATGAAGTCAACTTGGATCCAGCGGTCCTACTACGTTACAGCAGAACGTCTGGGGGGGAGACGGCACAGAGCCTGGGCCCGAAACCAAACTGTTTCCTGTTTTGTTACAGAGATATTCTACTGAAGAAGAAGAAGACTCATTCATGTGAGTACATGAAGAGCATTTTTACAGTGGCCAGTCTACACGGTGCTGATTCTAAACATTTTCAGACACTTTTTGAAGCAGCGCTGGCCGTGTTTGTGGTCGCTAATTACGCGCTTTCAGATCCCCGCCTCCAGCGACATGATTCTCTCTCTTCAAATATGAAGAGAAAGAAAGTAAAACGCCTGTTCACCCAGATTTAGCTCATCTGCCATCCGATTTTAGATTATTACTATCAAGTCTGATTCGACTTTAGGCGAATGACGAATGACGCAGTGAATGAAGAAACCCCACCAGAGCTGGGGTTTATCGTTTTCCTGAAAGGCACAGTATTCATGATATGAATCCAAGACAATCCATGACATTTGCACAAGGAGCAGCCATTTACCTGATACTGGTGGTTAATCCTCAGGTTCTCGGCTGCCCGTCTCTATAAGCAGCAGGGAGGCACAAAGACACAAAGACAGAGAGAGAGAGAGGGAAATTGGAGAAATTCTGAGACATGCTGTGAGTTGTGGTGAGATGGGAGTGCAGTTGGGGGCTAAACGAGGACCCAGACAGAAGCACAGCACTCTTTAACTTACGCCAACAAGAGTTTGCTCAGTGATGATCAGTTTAGTTTTCCTCTTGAGGCCCTTTGTTCCTCAACATCGTTCATATAAGTACATTTGTTTTTTAAACATTAAATCACTACAATAGTCTCGATTTATGCTTTAAGTAGTAGGCTAAAA
This sequence comes from Lota lota, assembly GCA_026745465.1. Lineage (NCBI taxonomy): Eukaryota > Metazoa > Chordata > Actinopteri > Gadiformes > Lotidae > Lota > Lota lota. The sequence goes on from JACYXH010000575.1 coordinate 1,481,361, forward strand.
AATGCAGTAGTAGTATAACAGTAGTAGTAGGCCACTAAAAGCAGTAGTAGTATAGCAGCAGTAGTAGTAGTAGGCCACTAGAAGCAGTAGTAGTATAGCAGCAGTAGTAGTAGTAGTAGGCCACTAAAAGTAGTAGTAGTATAGTAGTAGTAGTAATGGTAGGCTACTAAAAGCAGTAGTTCTTATAGCAGCAGTAGTAGTAGTAGTAGGCCACTAAAAGCAGTAGTAGTATAGCAGTAGTAGTAGTAGTAGGCCACTAGAAGCAGTAGTAGTATAGCAGCAGCAGTAGTAGTAGGCCACTAGAAGCAGTAGTAGTATAGCAGTAGTAGTAGTAGTAGGCCACTAGAAGCAGTAGTAGTATAGCAGTAGTAGTAGTAGTAGGCCACTAGAAGCAGTAGTAGTATAGCAGTAGTAGTAGTAGTAGGCCACTAGAAGCAGTAGTAGTATAGCAGCAGCAGTAGTAGTAGGCCACTAGAAGCAGTAGTAGTATAGCAGTAGTAGTAGTAGTAGGCCACTAGAAGCAGTAGTAGTATAGCAGTAGTAGTAGTAGTAGGCCACTAGAAGCAGTAGTAGTATAGCAGTAGTAGTAGTAGTAGTAGGCCACTAGAAGCAGTAGTAGTATAGCAGCAGCAGTAGTAGTAGGCCACTAGAAGCAGTAGTAGTATAGCAGTAGTAGTAGTAGTAGGCCACTAGAAGCAGTAGTAGTATAGCAGCAGTAGTAGTAGTAGTAGTAGGCCACTAAAAGCAGTAGTAGTATAGCAGCAGTAGTAGTAGTAGTAGTAGGCCACTAGAAGAAGTAGTAGTATAGCAGCAGTAGTAGTAGTAGTAGTAGGCCACTAGAAGCAGTAGTAGTATAGCAGCAGTAGTAGTAGTAGTAGGCCACTAGAAGCAGTAGTAGTATAGCAGCAGTAGTAGTAGTAGGCCACTAGAAGCAGTAGTAGAAGTACTTACCCCCAGTGTCCCGAAGGTCTTGGGCCGTTCAGAGCGGGTCCTCTTGCACACCTGTCTCTTGATCCAGCAGGTGAGGTACCAGGCGGACTTGGGACTGGGGATGATGTTGAAGGGGGAAGGCAGGGTGCCCCCCTCCTCAAAGTAGCTCATCCACAGCTTCGTCCTGGCGAACTTCCACTCGATGTCTGCATGGTCCTGAAAAACGCATTTCAAAAAGCCAAGCCATGTGTGGCGTAATCTTGTCAGTACAACAGGTTTTTCGTTTTTTGAATGGATGTTAGAATGAGGCGAATGTTTGCAGAAGGGCTCCCAAAAGTAATATAACGCAGTCGCACTCCCATTCTAACAAAAAAGGGTGTTGTTGCTTCTGGCCTTTGTAAAATTGTTTTGCACAAGTTAATATACAAAACATTGCGCCTGACAGAATCTAACAAGGGATTGCCAACACCATCACTCAACAATTTTTCATTCAGCTGCATCTGATAATTGTGTATACAGGCTACCCTGTTACATCCCATAAACATGTAAATCTGTGTACTGCAACACAAACTGGTTAATCCATGTACCCACGCTGTTCCCATTTCTATGTCTTTATTGCTATGTTTTGTTGTTGTTGATATTTATGATACATATCAACAATGAGCAGGCAGGGGTTAGGCAACTAACTCAAGGATGCCTACATGTAGATGTGGACATTAGGGGGTCAACATCAGCACTATTCCACTGCGTATCAAACCCAACGCACCCAAACCACCACTGAACTCTCCTGCGCATCACTGATCTATCCAGCTGGGTTAATGGACGTTATGGGACGGTGTGTGTGTGTGTGTGTGTGTGTGTGTGTGTGGGGGGGGGGGGGGGTCTTACGGCGATGTGCTGGTAGGAGTTGTTCATCATGGCGATGAGCATGTTGAGGAGCACCACCAGCGAGATGATGTTGTAGGTGCCAAACATGGTGGCGCCCACAAACTCCGTGAACTGGTGATCGGCGTCCACGTTGGTCACGTACAGGTTGATCAGGCCAAAGATGGACCAGAACAGGGACTGCAGAGTCTCAAATAATCTGGGGAGGAAACGTAGTTATGTTGGTCACGTACAGGTTGATCAGGCCAAAGATGGACCAGAACAGGGACTGCAGAGTCTCAAATAATCTGGGGAGGAAACGTAGTTATGTTGGTCACGTACAGGTTGATCAGGCCAAAGATGGACCAGAACAGGGACTGCAGAATCTCAAATAATCTGGGGAGGAAACGTAGTTATGTTGGTCACGTACAGGTTGATCAGGCCAAAGATGGACCAGAACAGGGACTGCAGAGTCTCAAATAATCTGGGGAGGAAACGTTGTTCCATTGTTATTGTGTTTTAGGTGTTCTGAAGTTTTCACAAACAAATACCACACACAAATGTGCGCACGTGCAAACACACACAAACACACACACACATACATGCACACTTTCTCTGTGCATGTATGCACACTTACTTTACTTACTTAATACTTACTGAATACAATACAAAAACACACACACACACGTCACCACCACACCTACACACACACTGACAGAATACAGTACAAGAACAAACGATCATGTTCCTTCTCTTCCTGGTTGTGAGACAGTTCTTAGGGGTGATGGACGGCAACCCATCAAAAATGTAATACTCTAAACCAGTGATTCTTTGATCTTTTGAAAGAAGCCCATGAATTAACAAACGTTTCACTGTTAATTAATGTTCCAATGGCTTACTATTTCATTGAGTTTAGCCCCAACTGGTGCAGCTTTTTGTTCGCTTCAAGTTTTTATGAGTACATGAAGGCATTGTTGATTACTGCAACATTGGTTAGTGCATATTGTGTGGGTCCTGAGGCTAGAGCAGCTAAGAACCAGTGCTCTGAAGGACCTCTACTCAAAGTCTCACCCTGTCAGACACATACATCCAGCAACACAGCCTCCCTGGGACTCACGTGGAGAAGGCGTTGTTCTGCTCCACGCAGCGGATGCCCTTGCACTTCCCCTCGGCGGCCTTGGTCTCGTAGTAGAAGTACAGCTGGTTCAGCCCGTTAGCGAACGCCAACAGAACCTAGGGAGAGCCCACAACGGCGCAGCGTCAGCATCACATGCTGACCGGCGGTCATCGCACAGCTACAGAGGTGGACCGCGCCTTCCGGTCGTACCAGGCAGTAGATGAAGAGGAACTTGAGGATGTCCAGCAGCATTCGGCCCAGGGAGATCTGCAGCGGGCCCAGGTGGGAGTTGGCCGTGAACAGGGAGATGAGCCGCAGGGAGCTGAAGATGTTGGCGATGGCGAACACGGCCTCGGCCACCAGGGTGGGGTGCCACATCTCCCACAGGTGGCGTGGTTTACAGCCACTGTACTGCAAGGGGACGGCGGGGTCAGCGTTAGGATCATATCGATTTATGTATTTGTATTTATATGTATATATATATATATTCATCACGGCAATCCAGTACGTACGTTTAACTGGAACCTCATGTAAGTGACTTAAAGTGTGAACATATCTGACATACAGTATCTGTAGTCAGTGCTGTAGCAGGTTTCCCGACCAAGATAATTCTTTGGGTTTTGCATTGCTGTGGCTGAACAAGTTAGAGCATCATGTTCATATTGTTATTTATGAAAGGGTTATTGTTCTTCTACAAAGAGCATCCTTTGGTGGGGGTCAGGAGAGCCAGAGTGAACCGGTGCCTCACCTTGGTGTAGGCTACAATCTTGAGGGAGATGGTGGCCAGGTAGAGGGAGTTCATGACAAAGTCCATGAGGTTCCACCAGTCGTGGATGTAGTCCTGGAATCCGCCGTCCCACATCTGCTTGATCTCTGTCCAGATGAATCCTAGACGGCCAACAGAGTCACACACATTTTATTAGCTGTTTAGATGAGTCTAGACAGCCAATTACTTTCCTGGACACACTTATTAATTATATTGCTATTAACTCTTCATGATTGAATGTGTTCATTCCACATCCTGACAGTACACAATATACAAATATAACATCAAGGTTTTCCTCCCGTCCATCTACCTATTCGTTCATTTATACATTCATCCACTCACTCACTCACCCACCCACCCACCCACCCATCCATCCATCTATCCACTTTTCTTTCATCCACCAAGCCATCAAGCCATTCATCAACCATCCATCCATTCCCAGAAGGCTCTCCCCCAGCAGGCACCTTGCACCTACCCAAGACCCAGGGCAGGATCAACCACTCCACGGGGGTGGGCGCGGGGCCCTGGCGGTCCGGCTCGGTGCTCACCACGTGCTGCGAGGCGAGGAGCAGCAGGAAGAGGAAGGCCAGGTAGGACGCCGTGTGGCAGATGAACTTGATGAAGGGCTTGCGGATGAAGAGGCCGTAGCGACTCTTGGGGGCGAAGAGGTAGCAGATGGCGAAGACGGGGAACAGCAGACCGATGAAGACGCAGGTCAGGAACTTGCCCGCCCAGTGGCGCCGGCGCCAGCCCGGGAACTCGTCGTACCATCGCGACGCCAGCAGCTGCTGGCAGTTGGGCTGGGCCACAAACTGGGAGCCGGGAATGTCAGGGGAACGGGAACGGGAGAAGATTGAAGAGTGAGAAGAGATGGGAGAAGATGGTGGTCACACCAGTCAATTTGTCTACAATTGAACACGTGTGCTGTTTGTCGCCAAAACCCCAAATGTAATCCAGTATGCAGGATGCAGTCAGGGCCGTTTGATGTTCAGTCTGTTTGCAACATCAGGTGCATATTCGCTGGAAATCCCTTCTCCATCCTTGCTGCCCAGGCATAGTGGCAGGACCAAACACAAACTGTAGGCCAACCGCTACGATATACAACTGTAAGGGGGATGCTCCTGTCCTGCAACACCGGCTGGCAATCAAAGCAAGAAAACCCTTCACCAGTCATATACTACGAACCAAGAACAACACAAGAATACAGGCCAGAGAACCCACACACTTACACACAGATATGTGCACCCATCCACGGACGGACGTGGACAAACACACACACACACACACACACACACACACACACAGCTCCCTAAAACATCAGAACAAGAAAAGAACGTGTGTCGCGAGTGCCGCCGCACGGTGCCAACTAGGACCCAAAAGCCTGTTACCATGGCAACTGCGAGTTCTGGGGTACGGCGGCGCTTTTGGCCACAACTCCCGGTACTTATTACCAACGATACCAGAAAATAAAAGGTCCTGATCCAGATCCGGGTGTGTGACGACCGCCAAGAGAACGGCAGAATGACCGAAAAGCAGTGGTGGAATGGCAAGTTCAACGTATGAAAGAGAGAGAGACAGAGAGAGAGACAGAGAGAGAGACAGAGAGAGAGACAGAGAGAGACAGAGAGAGAGACAGAGAGAGAGACAGAGAGAGATACAGAGAGAGAGACAGAGAGACAGAGAGATACAGAGAGAGAGAGACAGAGAGAGACAGAGACAGAGAGACAAGAGAGGGAGAAAGATGGAGAGAGACAGAGACAGAGACAGAAAGAGACAGAGAGAGAGAGAGAAAAGAGAGGGAGCCAAGATAGAGAGAAAGATGGAGAGAGAGGGACAGAGACAGAGACAGAGAGAGAGAGACAAGAGAGGGAGCTAAGAGAGAGAGAGAAAGATGGAGAGGGAGAGAGACAGAGTCAGTGGACAGAGAGACAGAGAGACAGGGAGCGAGAAAGTTACAAGGTGAAGAGAGAGAGATGTGTGGGTGTTATAGGGTGTCTCTGTACTCCTGTTCTCCTCGGTTTTATACAAAGAGTGAAGTAATTGGCTGCCCGGTTGTATTGATTATTTACCTCTCAAGGGTGTATGCCAAATTATCCACAGTGGGATGTACTTTACTTTACTACGAGAGTAATGAAGCGAAAACAAATTCCCCGTTTAATCTTCATTGAACACTCAGTTCTAAAACAAGAAAACAATTTAAAGTCACGTGGAAAAAGTCTGCCAAAAACTGCCAGAATACTTGGTGACTACTTTATAAGAAACAAATAAATGTTCTTTATACATTTTGAGTTTATGAACTCCACAGACATATTGTTTATAGCCTGCAGTTTTTACCTCAAATCACAAGAGGGCATCGCTAATCCAAAGCGTTATAAATGGATTAACTAACAGATCAGAAATATTTAACACGCTGCCACTTTTAGCTCCCAAGGTGCTCCTCCCTAGTAAAAGTTGACATTTACACAGAGACAGGAATGCTAGTCAAGCCGTTAGCCGGTCCTGGAACTATTTTACTAGGTCTATGTTACAGGTCACATGTATCTAAACTGCAGCTGGGAATGTCACCGTTTATGTGCACTTCAAGGCTATGGCTGAGATACTGAGAATATTTATGGGTGCTTTTATGGACTATGTCTGGGTAACAGTTTGCGACAGTTCCATCGTCTGAATAACGTCCAGTAATTTTTCCATCGAGTCTGTGGAAATAGCAAATGATTGTTTACTAACTTGAGTAGCAGAGCACAGCAGGGAAACACTTTACACAAATAATAGCCATGCACTTTTGAAGCGCCCACACACACACACACACACACACACACACACACACACACACACACACGCACACACACACACACCTCTCTCTCTCTCTCTCTTACAGGTTGCTATTGACATTTCAAAATGTCCTCTTCTGCAGCACAGAGACGCTATCATCCAGACAGGTTTTCCGTTTTCCGATGGCTGCTGTCAGAAACCATTGTAACCAATGCAGATCCATTGTCATTCTAACCTGTCTGAAGAATGACAGGTTATAATGCGCATCCGCGCTGAACAACAGACGCCTCCCTTGGTGGCCCGGCTTACAGTGGCCCACATGAATTGATTCACAATAGGTTCCCTTCCCACTATATGGCAAGCAGGGCTGCGCCCAGCCAAATCACTGCATTATGACATAACAGGCCTTTCTGCAGCTCTGGAACCATCCCCCACCCGCCACACACACACACACACACACACACACACACACACACACACACACACACACACACACACACACACACACACACACACACACACACACACACACACACGCCCCCCAGCCCCCTTAAAGTGTCATGGGGAGATGAGAGCTGTAGATTCAGTAGAATGGCATTGCGACCACCACAATAACCACCATCATCACTGAGCATAATCAGCCCGGGGGGTGTGAATCATTTGAAAAGGACAGAAGCGGGTGGGACCTCTAAAGCATGTCATTCTCCACAGTGAGCTATCGGTGGGCGAACACAAGGGGTGAGGGTTAGGGTTAGTGGAGACGTGTGGGGATGACTGCTTTAGTGCAGAGCGGAGAGAGAGAGAGAGAGAGAGAGGGAGACCACCGAGACTGCAATCGAGAGGGAGACCGCGGCCGTGTGAGTGTTTTGCTTACCTATGAATAAAATGGTTTCAAATGATAACGTGGTTTTTTTTTCCGCCTAGCGTTTCAAAGTCAAATACGAAGCGAAGATAAACGATGGTCCTCAGGGCATCGTCGCTGTGTTGTCTGAGCTCTGGCAGCCCAGCAGAGATCCTTCTCTCGCTCATATTCACACAGCTGGATGAGGAAGACTCCAGTGATAAGCCGTGGGTATTATTGGGTTTGCTCTCAGATTCAGAAGAAATACAATTTGATTTAACCCCCACTGATAACGTGCCAGAGGGGTTTTCGTTTTAAACCTATTTAAACCTCATGGTATGGTTTGAAAGATAGCCTGTCGTTTATTTTGAGTTGCATAAGAGGGAAGCAGTACTACAGCATATCACAAAGGACAATCACATATGGTGTGAATGTGAAACACAAATGTGGCAAATATAAGTATTTTACTGAACTTTATTGTTGTTTTACTATTTTCTTACTAACTAAATAAAATATGTATGGAATAATTGTATTTGTATATTGTATCTATATAATTGTATCTATTTAACATGTTTCTATTTAACATACATGATCCTTATATATAGAACTTATAAAATAGGAAATAACACTAAAGTAAAATAAAAGACAAATGAGTTAAAATTGTTTATTGCCAACAAGAATGTATTAAAATGATTGAAGGCATTTTGATGCCTTTGACCACAGGATTTTTTTAAATCCAGGAAACGATATTACTAAATTAGAAATGAGATGAGATGTTTGACGAAATGTCACGCATACCTCTTTCTGGTGGTACTTGATGGCCAGTTTGAGCCTGGCTAGATCGTTGTTGCTCTCCTCCTCCAGCAGATTGACGTTGTCTCTGTAGTTGAGGACCATCTCCAGCTCTCTGGAGCTTCTGGTCTGGTCCAGCAGGTCTTTAGCAAACTGCTTACACTGCTGGGACAGCTCCTCGTACTCAGACTTGAACTCGTTCTCCACCTGGAGGAGACACACGGAGCGCTAAAATAGGTACGGTGGAGCTCTGGTGCATCTCTAGAAAGACTCGGTACAACCTCTACTACGAGACCTTTTCTCAAAGGTCAACAATTCGGGACATTGTGGTTTGTCTGACGAATGAGCTAACGGTTAGCTGATTTGATGAGCTAGCGCTCCCATTCTGTTATTGAGAAGGAATGTAAGAGCTGTAAACATCTTAAACGCACTCTCTCAACCGCTTGGAACGAAGTTTCAAGATCCTGTGCCAGCCCATTAAACTGCTTGTCTTCCCTCCGTCTGGTTAGTCAAATGTGGAACACCAGCGATGATTTATCGCTCTGTCCGAGCCGGTGTTCTTTAACAGTTCCCTGGTAGTGCCTGTGTGTGTGTGTCTGTTCTTTTTGTTCCTGTTAACTTACTCGTGTTTATTGTATTTCTTTTTTATCCTAGTCAAATGATGTTGCACCTGCTTGCAAGTGTTTCTTTCTCCCAGATTGGGTTCAACCATTGCTCCATGTCTCTGACAATAAGGATAGTGCAACTTATCGAGTACAAATTTCACAAAAAAGGAATGCTCCTTAATTGTGGTTAGCTTCGAGAGATGAGCTAAAAGGCTTAAATAATATGTGATAATTAAGTAAATAGATCACATACATTTCTAGCATTGGGGATTATTTAAAGCACCCCTATTTTACCAGCAGGCGTGAGGGTGATTTGCCATTACGAGCCGTGTAGACTGTTGCAACTGGGAGGTGTATCTATCTACATACATCCAGCTGGACACTCCCACTTGTTATGTCAATAAATCACAGGGCAGGGCAGATTTTGAATTGGCTTGTAATGGCTAATCCCGCTCACACACGGTGGTCCAATAGGGACCCTTTAAGTCTCTGGTGCTAGTGTCCCGGCATGACCTTTTGTCCCATGGGTTCTTTCAGGTACCACCCAACCCCCCGGGTTTTCCCACCTTGGAGAGCTCCTGCAGTTCCCAGCTCAGCCTGAAGGCGGTGAGGAAGGGGTCTTCGCTGGACAGGGCGATCAGCGACGGACTGGACAGAGCCCGGTAGATGTTGAGGCGTGAGCGCGAGTGTCGCAGGCTGTCCACGTCGGAGCTCGACACGCACTCCACGCAGTTACAGCGCACCTGCAGCACCAAATGCAACGCAAAACACCCGGTGTGCTTCATCCCAAGGTAATCCCAAGCAGGACATGGGGTCATGCAGGGGAGGGGAATGGAGACACAGAGACTCTGAGGGGCCAGGATGCTGTGGTGGTTAGGGTGTTGGACTTCCAGTCGCAAGGTACTGGGTTCCACTGCCAAGGTCTGAAGCCTACTCGTAGGCATGCAAGAGAAATATGCTAAACCAATTACATTTATCTGAAGTCGCTTTGGATAAAAGTGTCTGCTTCATTACCAAATAAATATGAATAGTAAACAATACAAGTATTTCACTTGTCAGGCAATATACTTGTAATGCACTTGGCAGGCTGCAATATCCAATTATTTTATAACTAATATTTCTTTTCATCAACATGGTGTATTGCGAGAGGGGTCTATCATAATTGAATACAGCGCTCAATGACTTTCCCCCTTGAGGTTCATAAACCTATTATCCTATAAGATTGGCCAGGTGGGATAAGGAGTGGCAGCTGAGATGGCCCACCTCATGAGGCTGGGGTACAGACACGCCCTTCTGTACCAGAAGCTTGATGATCTCATAGTTGTTGGTGTGAGCAGCCAGAATGATTGGAGTGATGTCAGGAGTGAAGTCAGAGAACTGCTTGTCCAATAAGATGGGAGGAACCTGTGCAGAGCGGAAAAGAGACAAATAGATTACCTCTGCTACTCAATACAATTACGTGTGTTAGAAGATGAAAACTCACTCACATTTGGTTGTCGTGACAATCTTGCAATCAAGATTTTGTTGTTATTTTGCTGTAATGCTTAGTTGAGATTGTCTTTCTCTGATTATATATTTTGTCTTGACTCTTCACATTGCAGTCATGTGCCCAGAGATCAGATGTCTGTCGAATCTCGAACCAGATATGAAGGAGCCCCAAATCGGATTTGAGAAGATCAGATTCCATGTGATAGAAAAAAGAAACTGATCACAAAATCTAATGAATGCAACTTCATCCTGCAATTTGAACGTGACCTTTGTTATAACGAAGTTGTCTCCATCGAAACACCACTATTGACTCCAAGTTGTGCCTTCCCAGGTCATCCTATCGCTGGCTACAAGCTAGTAACTTGTAACTGTTCACTGTCTGACACAGTTCACAACATACCCAGCATTGTCATGCTGGTTACACCGGTTTCACAAAGAGTGGACACTGCGTTAAATTCTTAAGCAGTATTGGGTGCTTTTGCAGAAGCACACACAAACATACTTTTAGCTAACAATGCTGTCCTCAACTAACATGATACAATTCCAAATCATCAATATTGAATAGAACATTTCCAAGAAAAAGTAGCATGTACTCTCATACAACAACTAAGCAAAACACCTTTTTTTTTATATCTGTATTATAATCGTCATGCACTGCATGTGTTTTGGTGCAAGAGTTCTGTAAGCAACGCATTAGGCTTGGCAACACAACGTAGCAAGCCAACATTGCGAGCAGACAGTTAGAAGCTTAGACAACAACAGCGTCTTATGCTGGTGATCCTCCTGCCGGGACCGCAAGCCAATCAATCCATCATGTGTTTCAGGGCTATGGGCTACGCTTTGGTTTTTCAAAAGAAAAAGAGAAATCCATATTTCAGGGATTTCATGGGGTGCTTATTATCCTGGCAAGGAAGCTCATTTCACAATTGCCTCTTATCATTGAGCGGCACTAAGCCTCCTTGTGTGGACCTGGGAGCAGACCTCCAGGTGACACAAAGAATAAGGTAGGCTCTTTAGGCTTAATGGTTACAAGGGGAACACTATGGCCTTTACCTTTTCCTTTAAATGAAGCCCTTTCTATCTGATTCCCCAGACAGCCAGCGAGGAGACAGAGAGAGAGAGAGAGAGATACGAAATAGGGACAGAGAGGAATAGAAGGAGTGGGTGACGGCTACATCATTAAAGAAAGCAGCACTGGTGAAAAGTAATGTGATGAGTGAACATCTAAACCTCCTGAGCCCTACATCGCAAGGGGCCAGAGTGCCTCTTTGATTGGTTGTACAGAATTTCCGTCTTTGAGGAAAAAATTTGATTTTCTTTTCCACATTTGTCAAGTTTTTTACATTTCAACACCTTTTGAATCAGTTGAGGTGGAGGCTTTGAGAATTTTTGATCTATGCTTTTTCTATAAACATGCATAATTTTTTGCCTGTGATTATACCCAGATATATTTGGTGGATTGATAGTTCATTGACTGGTAATAAGTACAATAATTTGTCTAGGTAACACTTTATAATCATGTTCAGTCATAAGTCATTTATAAGCATTTAGTAACTGATGAACTAATCCTCAACAAAACATTGATTTACATTTGTCGATGATTGACAAGTGCTATGTTAATGGTCCCCTATTTTACTACCAGGTGTGATCCTGATTAGCTATTATTAGCCATGTTAAAATGTACCCTCTAGGGACATATGGATAGATCCCTAGGTACAGTCCACTGGATAGGCTGATCTATCCATCACACATCTGGGTGGACACTCCCACTTGTGATGTCCCTAGAGGGTAGATTTAACATGGCTTTTAATGGCTAATCAACATCACACCTGGTGGTAGAATAAGAACCCTTTAACATAGCACTTATTAATCATATACAAATGTATGTTCATGTTTGGCTAATGATAACTTCATCATTAAATAAAGGTTTACAAATGACTTATGACTGAACGTTATTCTAAAGTGTTACCATAATAGAAATATTGAACGCACTTCAAATCATACAACCATTCCTCAAATATTTAAAAACCATCCATACATTTCACGTACATAATTGACTGTTCAATCTGAAACACACTGCAGAAACACTGTACCTGACTGTACCTGACAAAATAAAGGATTCAACTTTTCCCACATTTTCTTCGACTATATTTAGCCCCAATTACAATACTGGTCAGTCACTGATCGCTCCTTTAAGAGGAGGTAGCTCTCAGCGGCTGGGGTTTGTTCTTAGCTACCCGTTTGGGAGAAGGAGGAACATGAAATAGTTGACATCAAACAGCATCGCCCTTCAGCGGAACCGGCACAGAGCTCTTCGGCCGGCGGGATGTGGAGATAGGATAATGGAGAATTCAAACAGAATTATCGCCCACTCATCCATGTAATGTGTATTTGTGGTTTCACACCACGCGGTGGAAATGAAGCGTCCGCTTTTTGCATATTGATGAAGGAATTAGCATACTTCCTCGCTGTTGGGACATGCGGTGCTGGTTCTATTCTTTCACCGTCCCTGTCTTTTTAAGTCCTGGCATTGGAGCTGTGGAAATATTTGTTATGCCCCTTATTACTTTACTTTATTTCTTTTATTTTTTTTGGTCTGTCAAAGCTTTGTCAGTTTTGCTTTAAAGGGTCGATTGAACTTAATTGCTGCATATGCGGCGACAACAAAACACACTCCCAACGTTCCAGCAGCTTCCCAGGTCAATGTTCTCTATACGCTCCATGACAATAGGTCACCATATCGGATTCTCCACTTCCCTGACTTTTCTCTTTAAACTATATCCCCTTAAATGCTCTTTAGAAAGTTTAAAAAGGTCAAACATTTCAGAAACAATTCCCATGGCCAATTTATAGTTCCCTTGCATGCTTTTAGTTTTTAGGTCTCTGTGAAACATTGTTTGCTTCCATCCAGCTTAACTATTTATTGGTAAGATGCCCCTTTATATCTTGCAAAATGTTTATAAGAATGCTGTTAGTGAAAATAACAGACTAATGTTTTTCTAAAAGCAACACACCTTGGGAATGTGTAACCAGGCTACTAGGATGAGGCTTGGCCAGGCTTGAACCGCTTCTAAGCAAGCTGATTATAGAAAGAAGAAAGGGACACTTAAAGAGAAAATGTAAAGATTCAACACCTTCAGAGTAACAGGATCACCGTTTCCCTCAGAAACCTGTAACGTGTTTCGTTGAGTACATTGATTCCGGACCAAAGTAGAACACTTGCAGTTAAAATCTTTAGCTGGAAGATGTATATACATATATACTTCCATCTATTTCCATTTTGCAAGACAAATAAGCAAGCAAGACTATTGCGGTGACCCATTTAGACAGCGAACTTAATAGCCATTTCCAGCAGTGCCTGGAATGAATGGGATAATTCATCTTGGGTGTAGAGACTGGAAAGAGACAATTCCCCCCCTCCCAGACAGCCTTTTAATATAACCAATGAGCCGTTCTATACCAAGATAAGGCACTTCCTCCTTGCTCTACCCTGCGGCGAGGACGCAAAGGGACGATGCTCACTGCTCACTGGGGGAGAAACGCTTACTTGCTAGACCATTAAGGTAAAGAGCAAGTCTGTCAGCTGATGGATGCTACAGCTTCTATGTTTTCTTTTATGTTTGTTGCGCAGAACTCTCCACCCACTCCATACCCCCCCCCTCCCCCCCACTAAATCCTATATTTACCAATGCAGTCTGTAAAATAAACAATATCTCGTCATGTATTTCTACCTTGCACTGCTCCTAACTGTTTCGATAATGTCCTCACCCACTTTGGCTCCACCTCAGTAATGGCTTTCAAATGTTTGAATCATGTGCCTGTGCATGTGCCTGTGCACCAGGACTGGCAAGCACACAACCTCACACAACCGTGAGACCATGAAGGAAAGCATTTCAAACATAAACCTTTTAAAAACAAATTTGCAACACGATGTTGCTTTCATGTCCAAATATAGCACCTCCTGAAATAACCCAAAAGCGTAAATCGGAATACCCCATTTATAAAGCCTTGCAAATCCCATAAAAAAGTATGCCTTTACTTTCAGCTTCACACTTGTTAAGTGCCTTAGCAAGTGTGAAGGGGGTAAGGGCACATCAACATTAAGGGTGCATTAATGCTAATGCTGGTTATTATTGGAAGCTGTTTTATGCTCGCTCAAACATGAGCTGATTAAGCACACATTCGGGGATACAGCGCACTAATTACGTCCGGTGATGTTGGTTCCGTTGCTTGAGCATAGCTACAGGTGCAAGGAATACAGTTACAGCTGCGGCTTCACTTGGCTCGCTGTCACTATGAAAACTGGTGAGCATGTCGGTCAGCTCCCTTTTCCCTTTTCGTGGTCCAGGCTTTATTTAGTGCAGTTGTGGTGCCACCGGTTCGCACGTTTGGAATGGCAGTGAGGGAGACGTCCACAATGACGGGCTGGACTCGCACCAGCTGGACATAGCAGATACTGGCGGCCGTGTGAATTCATTACACCAGGGAGAGCCAGGGCCGTTTTCTGAAGGGTCATTGATGTGTCATCCGCAGCTGTATCCCTGCTGCTATTTGGCTTCCAATTGTTTTGAAGGCTAAACTACAAAAAAAACAGTATTTCATGCATATTCTCAGAACATTATTGTTTGGTCATCTTTCATGTTGGCCCTAATGGTATTTTGTACTGCATTCGAACCTGCGAGATTTGTGAGTAAAATGATGCCAACCCTGAACTATAAATAATAAACAAACGTTGATTAAAAAACAGAGTTCTTTGTCAACTTGCAGAACTACGGTGGTCATGCGGCAATAACTATAAGTCATAACAGAACTGACCTAGAGGATGTTTATGTATGTTGTTTGATAGGAACATCAAACAGCAGATACTAGACGGCAATTGAAAACCAACTCAACATAAGGCGTCGACAGCACTATGCTTGACTGAGTATTTACTAAGAAAAGCTGCATTCATATACACCCCAGGTCGCCTTCAGCACCCTGTAACAAATGTCTTTCACCCTGTGTTTCTGCCATATTCATGTTTGAACTGTTAAGGACAAAGGGGAGGGGAGCTCATCCGCTCCGCAGGTTGCTTTACAACTTAGACATTCAGATTTATGCGTAATGTTCCCAGCATAAGTTTAGTCCCTGGAAAATCTTCTTATATGTGAATAAATGTGCAATGATCTGTGCTCCTATTATTTATGACTGCTGTTAATAAATTATGGTTTTTTCTATTTTATTCAAAGGGTCACAGCTGTGTGCAGCTGATTGCAGGGGCTGTGCTTTTATTTCATCTGGTAACATTATAAATATTGATATACATTTGCGATAGGCTGTCATCGTAATGTCAGGGTCACATACATACATTTCTATGACTAAGGCCCCATTGGACTCCAATGGAGCTTGCTTTAAACAGGGGAATAATCTCAAATGGGTTCAAAAGTCCCTAAATGTACAACAACGTGTGACAAAACGTCCATGCACCTTTGGCTCGGATGAAAGGTTTTGGTTTTAGTAGAAAACGAAAGCAGATTTAAAATCATATTAACAAATCGTGTCCCCTCCATGTTTCCCTGGCTCCCCATGTTTCCCTGGTTCCCTGGTTCCCCATGTTTCCCTGGTTCCCTGGTTCCCCATGTTTCCCTAGTCCCCCATGTTTCCCTGGTCCCCCATGTTTCCCTGGTCCCCCATGTTTCCCTGGTTCCCCATGTTTCCCTGGTCCCTGGTTCCCCATGTTCCCCATGTTCTCTGGTCCCCTGGTTCCTTCGTCCCTGGTCCCCTGGTCCCCTTGTCCCCTGGTCCCTGGTTCCCAGTACCTGCATGCCGCCGCTGGGCTTCTTGTGGTTGAGCAGCAGCTCCACGGCGCCCACCACCTCCTTGCGGATGGCGTGGAGCAGGGCGTCGCCCACGTACACGTTGAAGCTCAGCACCAGCTCGATGATCTCCAGGTTCTCGTTGTCGATGGCGATCAGCAGCGCCGTCCGGCCCAGTGGGTCGATGCAGTTGATGTTGATCTTAAAGTAGATCTCCGCCTCCTAGAGACGGGACAGAGGCCATCTGTTAAGGCATGGATCCCTCTTTAAACCTGAGACATCTGTAGATCCTTATTAAAACGTTTACTTGTCCAACTATCCACCCATCCCTTCATCCATTCACCAATTCATCTTTTCATCCATTCACCAATCCATCTTTTCATCCATTCACCAATCCGTCCTTTCATCCATTCCCCAATCCATCCTTTCATCCAAACACCAATCCATCCATTCACCAATCCCTCCATCCACCGACACACCCCTCCATACATCCACCCTCTGAACCATATCCCTTCCATCCAAAGAGCTATACATCCACCCATCCCCTTTCATTATTCCTTCATCTATCCATGCCTCTTCTGGAGACCCATCCGTTCATCCACGCACCCACCCCTGTCCATCCACCCGTCCATCCACCCTCCCACTGATTAACCCATCCATACCTCCAGGGCCTGTTTGACGCTAGCATAGTCTCCCTTCTCCACTGCCCCCAGGTAGGCCTTCTCCAGCGGGGACAGCTCTGACTCGGACCGCACTATCCGCAGGGGGATGCGGTCCCGGTATGAGGAGTTGTCGGTCCTCCGGTAGTACAGCTGGGACATCTTGTCTCCCTTCAGCTCTCCTGGGTGTTGCTACCTCTGCCGCTGTCAGGCAGGAGACCTGAATCCTGGTTGAGAGGGTGAAGGAGGAAGGGTGGAAGACAATAGCGTTATACTTTTGTTTTGAGTACCTTTTTATTTTTTACTGATTTACTCCATTACATTTAAACAAATGATTATTAGATTTAGGAATATAAATCAAATTATAGTGATATTAGAACAGCTGCAATCACTTCAGGAAGTCCAAAGATAATAATGAAGTAGTGGCTCACTTCCTTGTTGCCAAAAGGTTGATACCTCATGATGTGAGGCTTTCTTTCTTTCTTTCAGAATCTACTAAAATTGGGTTACCTCAGAATCCCATCTGCCCTAATGTGTTTTCTTCTGTCCCACGTTACTTCTCATTTGATTTACACAAGCACTTACCAATATTGTAATCATTCAGGACTTTAACCCAAAACATCAAGGGTTTAATATAGCTCCAGTGTGTGGGCCTAAACAGGACGAATTTAGCTCACGGTTATAGACACCTTCACGGAAAGAGACGCAGGACTTGTCAAGCAGGCGCAACCTACTGCTGTTTCTTGGCAGCATTGGGGTTCGTGTCATTTTCACACGTGATGTTGGTATTATTTTTCATCCCAGCACTTTCGCTCCGTTTCCTTTGGGAGCGTTCCCTGTCATGCTGCATGACAAACCGAAGACCAACGGAGATTCGAAACACACCGTGAAAACACATGAATTACTCTAAGGGCATGATCTCACTACTTCCATTCACCGACTTAGATACAGATAAAATGGGTCATAAAATGCAGGCTTTGGGGAGATACATGTGTATTGGGGGTCATGGAATTGAATTAGCCCTCTCTGAAATGGATTTGTAAGAAGAGGTTAGTGTTTGGTCATGAGGTGTTACTTAAGAATGTGTGGCGCGTCTCTTTTATACATTGGTTGTAAATAACATATTTAAGATGGCTAGTTACTATTTCAGGCATGACGATGCCATGCATCACAACAACGTCATGTATATTGTCACCGAGAAAATGTGAAAAATATCATTCACTTTCTGTGTTAGTATAAAACATGTTTTTTTTTGTGTTGTCTCAAACCATGAGTGTTTAACGGTTAACCTTTGTTAAGAGTGGCATTTAAATGTCAACTTCATCACACACAAAAACAACAACAACAACAAGACACACACTGCGCAGCACAACTGGCAGAGATGAAGTCATGCAAGATGCGCGGCATAAGATTCCACATCTAGGCTGGAGCAACCGTTTCTCTTCCTGCAGCGCGATCATCTCAAACGGTTAGAAAAACAACGTCAAATATTCTACAGTCCGCAGCGTGGAACATGAGACGGCTCGGACGCTGTGAAGTAGGACAGTGTAGTAGGCCCACACGCGGACGTCTGCTGCTCACGTCTTAGCCTACTTTATGCGACAACTGTTGGGATTATACCATGCGTGGAAGCTCCCAGAGAGAAATACCAAATCAAATGAAACGGTTTGGCGTTGATAACCTGCAGTTGGCTTCATATCAGTTTGTATATCCTTTAGCATCAATATAAAAAGAAAAGAAAAGAAAAGCCTACTAATTCGGTGGAGAAATGCTTCGCTGTACCAAAAGTGTGGTAGCCTACGGCAAGTATGGCTGCATGCATTCCAACGCAGCAACGCGTAGAAATAAAACTAACTGAGCCACGAAACGAGGATTGTTTTTGGGTTAACATTACTCCAGGGGGGAGGGGGGGGGGGGTGCACGGGAGATGCAGAGCCTACACAAACTACACATGTTAATAACTTGGATCTCACCTACCCAAATTGGAGACATAGAAGGTGGATCTGCAGAGCTTTGCGATGGTAATCCGTTCAGTCCTGTGTTGTTGTTTTTACATTTATTTATGATGCATTTGTATCCATCATTAATTCTGGTGACATCCACTCCACGACAATATTGGTCACGACCTCCACGCGGTATGAGGATAGGGTGAAAAACAACCGACGAGATAGTGGTCCGGTCTGCTTTTAGCTCAACGCACAATACACGCGAGAAAGGAATAACGAATAAACTAAAAGGAAAGATCCCAAGTGCGAATTTCCCAGACTAGACTGATTGAACCTATTTCCCTCTTTTGGCTATTTGACTCAGCAACCTGTTGGGAGTGAGCGAACACCACTAGTGAGAGCGATCAGTGCCAACGTGTGATTTGGCGATCTGCTGAGCGCGAGAGAGCAGACTGGCCGTGCGCACTTGGGGACGACCGAGACGCGAACACGAAGCGCCGCACACACGCATGGTCGCGTGTGCGAATTCGAGAAAATTGACAGTCCGCCCGATCAGGGAATCTGTGAAGCCAAATGTTTGTTGGTGAATTGGTTTGGACTGCGGATTATTATGGTTTGTGTCGGATTCACTGCATGAATGGCTCTTGCAGTAACGTGCGTGCGCCCAAAACAAACTCATGAAAGCGAAGCACTGATGTAATGAATCAATTCGATTTTAGGTTAGGCTTATGAGCCTGTTTGTTCTCAATTGGTTTTACTGTCCTTGCAACTCGTTTTTCCTAATAAAGAATTATACACAACTGTTCATTGGAATTAAGCTCTTGTTTGTTCTCTCTCTCTCTCTCTCTCTCTCTCTCTCTCTCTCTCTCTCTCTCTCTCTCTCTCTCTCTCTCTCTCTCTCTCTCTCTCTCTCTCTCTCTCTCTCTCTCTCTCTCTCTCTCTCTCTCTCTCTCTCTCTCTCTCTCTCTATATATATATATATATTCAGAATTAATTATGATAAACTACCAGTGAGCTTTAGAAAGTTCTGCTTATCAACATTGAATCTTTGTGTTATTGTTATGAACATTATAGCTATCACTATTATGGTTATGAGGATTTGTATCTTCCATCTTTTGGTTGGCTTTGGTCCACAGTCTACCCACAGTGGGTACACACACACACACACACACACACACACACACACACACACACACACACACACACACACACACACACACACACACACACACATTTTTGTTGTCACATTGTTTAAAGTAAATCTTGATCTGTTTTTCTTTTATATCACGAACCATTCATTTAGAAGCTAATCAAGCCCTCAGTGAAACACTAGGTGAGTGATATGGTTTGCTCACTTGAACCTCAAACCAGACGCTCTCTGTACAGGCAGCTTGAGATTTGAACTGAGAATCCTCTCCTGCCTCAAACACAAAGGCTGGCATACATGACAAAAACAAATATACTGTTACCAAGAACAGTGATTCACAGTTACCGTGATTCGTTTCCCATAGAAGGGTCTTGAAACAAGACAGTCAAACACAACTCGTGTTCTTTGGACGCGAGCGAAGCAGCTCCTGGGATGAGGCCAGGACGTACTCTGTTACGTTTTAACGCGAGAGGAAAAACACGGCGCATTGGCATCCAACGGTGCGACTCGGCGAGCCGGGATGCGTCTCCGTGTGTTAACAAACACCAACCACCTGACGGAGTGACTTTAAAAGGGGCCCATTCTTTGGAGAGCTGCTGTGTTTATCAACTCAGAGACTCTGGTTAGTTTGTTTTGGTTGGTCATGCTCATACCACTAATACCACCACTAATTTTTTTTTATTTTCTGTCATTTTGTTTGGTGAGTTAAATGTATGTAAACGGGACGTGACTGTGGTCGGTGTTGCGGCGATTGTGTTGTGAATTGAGTTGTGTGTGGCTGTCCTCCACTTAAGGATGCGGCATCATTAGACTATGCAGGGTGCGTCCCAGCAGTCAACAAGACGCCGGTGGTCGACTCGTTAATCACATTACGTTGCCACGGTGATGATGATGTGACTAGACAGGAAATGGTGATGGGCGGTGGGAATCTGTGTTTGTTTGCTTGCAGGCATTGCAAGGTGTTACTGATGCAGGATGCAAACCCACCGAAACAAGACCACACATTAGCTTCCACTAACAAGATGTCGTTTTGTTTCTAAGGATGTTTACTTTCATATCACAAAAAGAAAAAACAAGAACAACGTTGTAAACACTACAAGCGTGTTTCTTCTGAAGCCAGTGTCGCTCCCCCTCTCTGAAATAATGGACAGGCTGATTGAGAACGAACTAGTGTGATACTGTGTTGCAACCGATTCCTGTTTAGTGGTGTCACTTCCTACTGCACTATTTTCTCTCTGACGCCTTTAACTCCTGTTTGTGCCCCTGCTTGTTCTCCCCTTCTCTCTTATTGCACTCTTTCTTTCTATTTCTCACTCTCTCTCTCCCTATCTATCTCTCTCTCTTTCCATCTCGCTTGTGCTCTTTTTCTCTCTCTCCCTTGCTCTCTCTCTCTCTCTCTATCTCATTCTACCACTCTATCGCTGTCTCTCTCCCTATCTTTCTCCCTCGCTCTCTCTCTCTCTAATTATACCACTCTATCCCTCTCTCTCTTTCTTTCTCTCTGTATCTCTCTAGTTCGCCATCTCTCTCTCTCTCTTACACGCATGAACACATATTTCCTCACTCTCACCCCTTAACCCCTGCTCAAATGATGACTCCTTAATAGGTTTGGCAGATATGCATGTACATAGAGGTGCATGAGAAGTCAGCGTGTGTGTTTGCGTGCATGCGTGTGCGTGTATGTGTGTGTGTGTGTGTGCATGTGTGCGTGTGTGTGCATGCATATAGATGCACATGCATGTGTATAGGCCAGGTGCTCGGGTCCAACCCATATGTATGCTATGATCCCCATGAAGCTCCACATGGCTTACCCAGCTACAGAGCTCTTCAGCGTGGATGAGGTCAGCCGGGCAGAAAACCTTTCCTGCGGCCAATGTTTCACCACAGCAATTATAGACTGGGGTGGGCGGGGGAGTCGGGTGCCGTAGGGAACCTAATTACTTAGACCTTTTCTCGTGCTCTTTTTCAGTTTTTTTTTTTTTTTGTTGTTTGTTTTTGTTCTCGCTGTGATTTCCGCGGGAGATGGCTCTAAGGTCTGTGTTTCCTGGCCCATCGCATTGTTTACAAACCCATCACTCCGGTGCTCCGTGGAGGGTCCTTCTGGGTAATTAACATTGATCGGACTCCTCCCCCCCCCCATTGACATCCCCATAGCAACCCAACCGTACATACACCATGAAGAGAGAAGGAGATGGCCGAGTGATGCTCGACGGGATGCGACGTGTTGCTTGCATGTTATTTCATTACACAACCCAATAAATCATGACACTGTTGTTTTCCGATGAGTCTCGTTTCTAGGTGTATTGGTTCGTTGGATACTTGTATCCATCGGTCAGGAGGTCAGTGTGGGAAAAAATGTCTAAACTCTCTCTCGATGCACTTTTAACTGACCCGAACTTGCCCTTTTTCACATCATAAAACCAAATTCCACGAAATCCTGCAGCGACCAGGATCACAGTTCCAGTGCCCTCGGATTTATCGCCATGGCACAACGTTTTTAAGTCGATATTTACATGTGACATTTGTGGCTATTCTCTCAGCAGCGTAGTTTAGATGCCGTTGTTTCTTTGTATTTTATTTAGCATCACAGCATCCCAATGCAACCTTCCCGGAAAAACATTAAGGCTCCCGTGGCCTAAGCAAAGCCTGACCAGGAAACAGAGTTAAAGGAGGACGCTGAACAGTCCATCGATGACCTTCTCAGGGGGCTTCCAAGACGTTGAATGGGAGACATTCTCCAGAGCCCGAGCGATCTGTTTATTCTCTCCACGTATACACACACGTCCGCTGTAACAACACCCTGGACCTCTGAGCTATTGGCCAGGCTTTCACGTTTTTTTTTTTTTTTTACAGGGAAGCCTGAGGCGAGCACTTCTTGTCCTTCTTCTTCTTCTTCTTCTGTGGCGCTTGTCTCGGCGGTGTCTGCTACAAGGTTATATGTAATGTCCACCCACACACACACACACACCAAATCATTCATGGACATGCCTGCCCCGTCTCTAAACGAATTCATTATTCCACAATGCTGACACTGACTGCGACGTCCACTCCCGCATGACAGAGATTTACTTCAATGGTGAAATGCTCTTTCTTAGGAGAATAAAAAGACATATGAAGATAACACACAAGATAATACAAATTATACATAATAATATAACTGTGAATAATGCTGCTAATATTCAGTAGTTAAAACATATTGGTTTTGTAATAGTTAGGACTTAAAAGTCAAATGTGTCCTAATTCAAATGTATTATTCCCATGTGAGAGTAAAGACAGTTGTTGTTAATTGGAAGTTGAAAATAAGGCGTGTCCCTGTCTTAAATGCACTCTCTTGTCTTAGCAGCTGTCTTAGTAATTTAAAACTATACACACACAGATTAATCAGTCATTTCTCGATTCACCCTCAAGATGTTCCCAGCGTCTGGTCTGGAGTGGGCGCTGTGCCTATTCATCTATTTTCCCTGTGCTGCGTTAGCATTAGCATTAATCAGCTGAGAGAAACACAAAAATGACACTGTCTTCTATCACCTGTTTCAACTGAGCCGTTAGCCGCGATTTTAGCGAGCTCCTGTGCAAAATAATTGCCATAAAAAGTCATGGCAGTCAGTAGGATGAATGACTCCATCTTTAGAATGGGTGGTTTACTCCATTTGTTCCGCGTGGTTTGCTGACATCCTCGGGGTCATTTGTCTTTGTTGAATATAAATTAAAGGTGCGTTAGGATACATTTTGGTTGCGTCCGTGAGGTTTATAATGATAACAATAGACCTTGAGTAAAACTCTTTATCTGGGAAGTGCTGCGCTGATAGTAAAGAAAATTAAAATCGCGAATAGCTGAATTAAACATCATCATTTAAGAAAAAGCCATCATGTCATTTAAAATTACATGTATTAATAAAAGTCCATTTAATAAACTGAATTGCACTTCAAATTCAGAAAAGTATCAGGCCTGAGTGGTTTGAGAGACAAACGTACTACTACGACAGAATACAAAATCACTATTGTAATCACCGCTCTAATAAAATGGCAAAGAGCAGAGGAGAACAAACCATCAAATCTAGAAGCATAAAAAAAGTCTGAAAAAATCAGAAAAGAACACGGGAAGGAAAGATACCATGGTCAAGAAGTCAAATTCTGGTCTTTTTCCATTAGAAAAGCTTTGTCAGCCTGTGTTTGTCCAATCACCGGCACAATGACTGACATCTGTTCGTGTCCTCCATTGATTCAAAGGTTGGTGGAGTGCCAGCAGCTTCTGCTGTCTGATCATGTTCCCTTTTCCCTATTTGCTCGTTTCTCATCAGCCAAATTGGGCTCATGTTGAACCACCAACAGTGTGTTTCAGGGGTTGATTCTGGCTGCCTGCTGTGCTAGTCGTCCTTAGTTTGGTGTTGGAGTCAGGATTCAGTGGATCCACAGCAAAGTCGGACACAGAAAGTTCACGTTATTTCAAACGGCAAAGACTTTTAGAACTCTCCTCTGCTTTGATAAGCGGAGGACATT
This sequence comes from Lota lota, assembly GCA_026745465.1. Taxonomy (NCBI): domain Eukaryota; kingdom Metazoa; phylum Chordata; class Actinopteri; order Gadiformes; family Lotidae; genus Lota; species Lota lota. Next base: position 1,505,583 of record JACYXH010000575.1, read on the forward strand.
ATGAATCTTAGAATCTGGCTTAAACGATGAGACCATTCAAGCCGTGTAGGAATTTACTATGTTTTTTTATCTTTTTCATTGCTTGTGTGTGGCTTTGTCCGCTTTTTGAATGTACAATTCCAACAGCTATTTCCTGACGGATGTGTAGCGTGTTGACTTCCACCCCAACATCAAGTGGTTCACTTTTCACTGTGGGTTTGTGACTGTGAGACAGTGAGAGTGGGTGAGAGAAATCAAGAGAGAGGGTGTGAGAGACAGAGGGTGAGAGGGAATGGAAGGGAAGTGGGTTTCTAAATTGAATAACTGACAGATTTTTCAATAATGAAGACAATACAATAAGACACGACATTAAACAAATAAGACAAAAATGAAATAAAAGCCAACATAAAATGAGACAAAATATAATCATTCATTTGAAAAAGACACTATTATCTGGATCGATAGACCACGTTCCCATGAGTTTATCTTTCTAACTCACCCATTGCTCGAAAAATGAAGTGCAGGAGGTGTTCAGCATGGACCAAAACTCACCCGAGGGCTCGAGTCCGACCTAAGATCAAAGAACGTGAAGTGTGAACCCCTTCTGCAGACACCGTACGCCTCCTTCTCATCTTTCCTCTGAACCCCGCTGTGTGCCTGTGGCCAAGGAGAGGACGAGTCGGCCTTACTTTCCTTGCCGTCCTTTCCAAAAGGAAAGTCTGGAGGATCTGCTATTCAGCCAGAACTTTCACAGGGCTTTGTCATCTTGGCGGGCGATGTGGCTCTGTTCTCGGCCATGATCCTGGCCAAGGCCATATTTCAGTTTAGTTTCTTTTTACCAGCTTCACATGGACTAACAGCAGTTCCTTGTCAAACGGGGGTCCCGCTGAGATCCCCGGTGCCCCGGACCCCATACCGCTCAGAACTTGAGGCTCGGCGAGTCTTTTCCAGCAGTCGGTCAAGTCGGACTCTTTTCACCTCTCTTTTCACACACGAAACGCTGCTCGCAGACGCGGAGAGATACAGCTTCTCTGCAGAATCTCTTCGTGTTTCCAGCCATGGATGTGGACAGCCAAACAGTGTCCTCTGTGCTGCTTTCAACCAGCGTTCTGGAGCGGACGTTCCATGAAGCCTTGACCACTTTCACTCACTGGTAAATGCAGTGTTCCCCAGACAGAAGGAAATCCACTTAAATGTTCTGGAATCCATCTGTGCAGGCCCAGAGTGCTTCCATTCAAGCAACTAATCATATGAACAAATGACAAAACATAGATGCCCTCAGCGACAATGCATGTTGTTTCCTTGACCTGTATGATTTCTTTGACCGCCAAATAAATAAATAAACAAATAAACCCTTTAAAGAATAGTGGTGCTTTTGATTTATTACTAAGATCAAAAATCACACAAGGATCATAAATAAATGTTTCAGCCAGCTGAGAGCCCAGACACATTGCTGGTGTCGGTAACAAATTACCTTCCCCTGACAAATCCATCTGGGGGGCCCTGCGATTGGACCACTGTATGACGTGACGGGTTCTAATGGACGCCGTTCCACCGACGCCATGATCCAAAAATGTAGCTCAGCGCACTAGCGTACGTCGATCTTAGCTTTCAGCTTCACATGTAATTGGTCTATGGTGCCGATTCTGACGTGTTCACACTCAAAGCCTGTCGAGCGTCAAACACAACCTGAAAAACCAAGAACGTGTGCCGTACGCTGGCGTTACTTTTCTGTTTCAGGGTGTCTTTAGGATGCCATGCCATGTTGGTCGTTGGACTGTAATAAGAAAAACTGCAGTCAGCAAACGTTTACGTTTTGCCTTTCTTTAGTCCTTTTTGTCTTCATCGGGAGAAAAGTGCACCCCTGATGTATTTCCTTTTTGTGAAATGTGTTTCATGTCGACCCAACCAATCGACCGACCTACCAGAAGGTGTCAGCCCTGTGACCTAACACCTTTTAAGAGTGCTCATTAAATACAGCCTCATGACACATTGTGACATTTAGAGAGGCCGAGGAGAACGTACACGCCTACGATGAAGTCGTAGGTGAAGTCGTGTGCGGTTGGAAAACGGTTCCCCTTGAGCGCCATTTCACTCTCATCGACGCCAATCATTACTTAAGAGTGTTTCCTGACACATCCAGCTCCGTTGGTCTGCACATGACAACAGAAATGGAAATGAAATGAAAGCACTCTTTGGTCTCTGGTGAAATGAATATTTAATGTGGCAGCTGTGATTCTTTCCTGCATGGAAAGAATGAAGGTGAGTGGAGAGCAACCTGAGACACATCAGTATTTCATTCCATGTTCTGTTATTACATTTCTTTGTCTTACTTGTCAGACGGTACAGATCCTTACAATTTTTTTTTCTGTACAGCACTTAGGCCATCTAAAGTTTTTTATGCGTGCTCAATGAATAAATATGACTTTTCTCGACTTGGAGTACGTTGTTCTGTAGCCTTTTCTGAGGGCATGCTTTTAACTTCACGCTAATACTAATCAGACTTTATTGAAAATGACAGTTACAAGTTAAAAATTTCCTTTTTGTAATACATTTGCCTGTCTGTGTCTGAGTCCTCAAAGGAAGCTTGTATCGACTTCCAAATGTTGCCTCCAGAAAATGAACCACGGTCTCCGATGAATACAGATTGTCACCTCTACAAAAGAGGTCTGACACTTTCAAAAGAAGGATTTATAGTGCATCTTCGGTATCTCGAACTTCTTCAGTTACACGTGGAGTGTCAGCCGGACCAACTTCAGAACAACTATTCATTGCCCTTTTCAATAACGCGGGGGAAAGTCAACTTTGCTTGCATCCGTCAAATCCTTCCCATTTCAAAGAGATTCATACTGCCAGCCTAAGCCTGCTGTGCAGAGACCGCCTACGTGTTCAACTTTAAATCAATCCGGCCATTGTGTTGGGACACGATGGATCAAAGTGTCAGCAGAAGCCATTTCCATTCGTACTGTCGTGATCGTGGCCCACGTCTCACCGAGCAAGGCTTGGAGGAAGTAATCTAACCTGACCGTTTGACGAAATGCACAGAGAACATAAAGAGGGAGATCAAGAACTGAAAAACAATTTATAATGAGAGGAAGGTTTCTGTTGCCAGGGCCACTGTGTTATTAACAGTATGTAGGTGTGTGTGTACCGCCATGCAATGTACATCAGTGTTTAGGCTTGGTTGTGTGTAGACGTGCACTGTATATCCAAAAAAGGTATAGCGTGGATTTCTTTGCTTGTGATTGTGTGTGTTTGTGCGTGCGTCTTTGCGTGTCTGCATGCAAACACGTGTGCGCGTACATGCACTAACAACGGAGTGTGCTTGAGCAGATTGCATTTGTGAATTTCAGTATCTTGAGGGAGCAGTGGGAGGGGAAGGAAGGTTTTGTAACAAATTGATCTGTCCATCAAGGAAGGGTGACAAATGTCCTGGGTAGAAAAAAAACTTCCAGAGTATTTCAGAGAGAGGTGCCAAAAAGTAGACAGGTTAACGTGGTTGATTTTGCCTGCTGAAGGTAGACTGCAAATGAGACGTTAAGTATTTGTTTTTGTGTGTGTGTGTGTGTGTGTGTGTGTGTGTGTGTGTGTGTGTGTGTGTGTGTGTGTGTGTGTGTGTGTGTGTTTTGATGTGTGCGTGTGAACATGGTTGTGCTTAGGTCTCTCACACTGAATGTGGAAGACCGTTATTCAACCCCATTGATGGAAACAAGTCAGCTGAATAGCGTTTGCTAAACGTTACCATCAAGCAAATCAAGTAAACACATGATGCATATTAAATGGCAGTGGTTAGATCACGTGTGATTTAAGAATGTATTGCTTCATGATAGAACATTAATCTTTTGACATTATGTCAAGGGTGTGTGTTCAAACAAATAAGATATCAAATTATCTTTTTCTCATCACACAAGTACCTCAGTCAATTTGGTTAGTGTCTGTTAAAATTTCAATTTGGAATGTTTATATATTTATATCCAAAATTAAATGAAAATATAAAAGACAATGACAGCATGGACTAGATTGGATGACATCTGTTCAGAATGTCACCAGATGATAATATCCAATCACACAGAGAGACACACAACATCAATGACTATTGGGTAAAGTAAATAACATGGCCGATATTTGGGTCCGATTTTTAGCTGTGGGTAATTTATTTGCTGTTAGATTTCCTAGTTCAACTTTCTTTTTATACTCTTTTCACCTTTATAATTTCATAAATTTCATTGGACTAACTGGTATTCTACACAGGAACATTTCATCTCTCACGGTTGAATGCTTGCTGCACCTCTCTGAGATGGTGTGGTAAACATCAGCATCTCAGTGACGTTTTTACTGCACCTCACTGAGATTTGCTCATTTCATTTTATCTGTGTGTAAATGGCCTTACGCCCTCAGAGATATTCCCATGATCTTTTAAGAGTGTTTTAAAGAAAGGCAATTAAATTATATGTTGGCTGGAGGCTTAAAAACAAGCATTCAACCATTACTGGAGCAATAATACTTTGGAAAGAACTGGGTTTCCAAATTCAACCATTTGCAAGAACAGCTCCGTACACACACACATACAGCCACACACACACACACACACACACACACACACACACACACACAGATGAGATTATGCAAAATTAAACAGGCATGCATGAGCACACACAGCCACACACACACACACGCACAAATGAGATTATGCCCAATTACACGGGCATGCATGCACACACACGGACACACACATACAGACAGACACACACAGACACACTAACAAACCTCTCCTACGTCCACTTAGGATGGCAATTAGCCTTTCCGCCATCCTCCTCCAGGGTATCAGGTCAGAGGTTATCAGACCCCACAATCCAATCACTACGCCCGGCAGAGGTAAGGTGAGCTGCGCTGTTCAAGCCATGCATCCCCCCCCCCCCCCCCCCCCTTTACTCCCCTCCTCCCTCTTCTGCCCACGGACAACAGGCAAGCGGAGACAGCCTGTTGCTTCCCCCGTTCGAAAAGGACAGGAAGCCCGTTTGCTGCTGGCCTAGCGCTAGCGGGGGGGGGGGGGGGGGGGGGGGCTTTTCTCAGCTAATGAGAGAAGATTGTTGGCTGAATTGGTCATTTTGAAGGAGCCGCTGGAACTGGCATCTGTTTTCAATTACCCGCCACAGTGGTCCACACCATCATACAGAACGCATATCATCCACATGATATACGCACAACTACAGACCTACCAGGAAGATAAGTGCAGATCAATACGCAAAAGAATACTGTTTCAGTGTCACCTAAGCGGAACATCACACATAAAAAGCAGACAGCTTGACCTTGAATAAATAGCTGTCATCTTGTTAAAGCTTAGGGTGTTAAAAGTAGTTGGAGATCCTTCATCCTTCATCACTTACATCGCCCAGACTTGGGAGATTATGACTGAATAGGGTAAGCTTTGATAATCCTGCTGTTCATCACTTTCTCGATATGTTCCATTTTACCCGCGAATCTGCTGTTCGTCCAAAACGGATAGGAGTGATTGTGGCGTGATGACTGCACATATTGCAGCAGGTGGGGCAATTAGAAATATTTAAATAACAAAAAAGAAAAACGGAGGTGGAAGTGGAGCTGCACTGTACAGATGTCTAGAGAATGTAAAGCACGAGGCGAGAAAGGAATATGTTACGTCACCTGGCGTACGGTGAATACAGTGACGAACGGGTTGGCGTGGGGTTTCCCAGCGTAGAGCACCTGTTTGCTGGGGCTTGTACTGTGGGAAGACCAGGCTGTCAAGGCCCTTCCACAGTGGCTGGGGGGGGGGGGGGAGGGGGGGGATACGTCAGGACCCGGGACAGTGACAGACGCTGGGTGAGGTCATGAATGATCACTTTGACTCTGCACAGCTGCCGCAGGTTTGGCGATAAGCCTCACCTGCACTCACTACCTAATCAAGCCTCTCCCTAGGTGAACAGACAGTGTCACCTGCAACCATTCCCTAATCAAGCCCCACCCTATATGAACAGACAGTGTCACCTGCAACCATTCCCTAATCAAGCCCCACCCTATACGAACAGACAGTGTCACCTGCAACCATTCCCTAATCAAGCCTCTCCCTAGGTGAACAGACAGTGTCACCTGCAACCATTCCAACCATTCCAACCATTCCCTAATCAAGCCTCATCCTTCATGAACAGTCTCTCCTCAGCCACGGAAGACAGAAGTTGCACACCAGTAACCCAAGCAGATGTTTTGTGGGTGGGGAAAGCACACAACAGCCACGCCACACAGCACGTATGTGGTGTGGCTGTGGGCCGCTTTCACCACCCGGAAAACCTCCCCCACAAACGTGTTGGATGTCTTGTTTAACCTGTCAAAGAAAAGAAGAGGAATTATGAGAAGAATTGCAATGCTCTTCCAACCCCTTTAAGAGCACTTGAGAAAGGACCAGGAAGTACTGTTGTTCATTTCCCCCTTGCCCTGCTGTCACCACTCGTCTCCTGTGTGCGTCCCTAGGCCCAGAAAGACTCACCCCCTAGCCCCTACCTCAGAGCCCACCCCCAAAACACCTCCTTTTAATTAATACAACTCCTTCGTTAGCCGTTTAATTCGTGCGAAGCGTGCGTATTTTCCCAGTTAGTGTGAACTACCACAGTAGGCGTGTTGAGCCAAAGTGTGCCATCGGTGACTAAAGGAGGGGCGTTGAGTAGTGGGCTCAGGGACTCGAGGGACGGAGACCACCCACTGCTAGCAACCGCTCATTATGGTCTGGCTAGAAAATAAAAGGACCGGATTTTCAAATCTGGTTGACAGGTTTGGATTTGGGAGGAACTAAGGCAAATAGCAATTATGGCTCTTTGACGGAACTAGGGATCTTGTTGCTTGTTTATTTTTAAACCTATTGTTTGTTAAAATGGCTTTACTAAATTCAATGCCTGATAAAAATGAAAAAAAAAAACGGGAATCTATTGATAATAATATTAACTTTATTTTCCTGCCACATTTATTTGTGTTGTACATTTTAAACAGAAATGGTACTTAGTTACTGAAAAATACTAAACCTCGATTGCTTCCCAGCAACATGTTAAAATGAATCACAGACCGGTTCTGTTGCACTGTCCGTATAATGTATATTCCTTAGTAATACAACCCTCAGTCTTTTTTTAAACACATTTGCTATGCAAATACATCAGAATAGCAAAGATGTTGTGTTACTATTCATGTTTTAAATTAACATGGATGCGGACACCTCAATCTCCAAATGACTCGACATTACATCTTTGCCCCTCCTTCACCTTGCCCCCTCCTCCTTAATTGAGTGGCATGAAAATAAATTAACTTGGTCTCACTGATTGCTACAGCTGAATTGGCAGAAATGAGCTTGAGGAGGATGACATATTTTATATATTAAATATTTAAGGTAAATCTAACTCTAATTCTTCTGTTCCACATGAAAAAAAAAAACATTGTACCTGATATTCTGTACTGACACAAAGATAGCAAAGTTAGCAAGACGTTCTGCACTCGGAAACATCACAGATAACAAAAGATTCAATTAATTGTGCTACTCAATGCTGTAGGCTGCCATCCGAATCAATATGCAAATTAGGTGCTTATTGTGTGCTCTACGTTAGGCCTGATGGTCACACAGAGCTACCATGCAATCAATGGTGACGCTTGTTCATAACCGTCTTAGTCAAGCTCTCCTATACCTTGGAGGATGTGAAATTCAATGGCCTCTCCAAGGAAATAATCACCATGCAAATAGACGTGGTCGCTACAAAACGACATAACACATATATATCTTATGTTAAGTAGTGGGGTCTTGGAAGAAGCATTCATTGATATTTTATTAGTGATGTGTCTTATGTTGAAAAGAAAATACACAAGTCATACAGGTTTTTATTGCTTTTTCCTGCAAGCAAATTTTTTTTGGAAGGGTAAATGATATATGTTGTTTTTAACATTCAATTGTCAACAAGTGACAGTTTTACATGATGTCACATGGGCTTATGCAATATGTTGTGTTATGATGAATGCATAAACACTTGTGTTTTCAGTTTAGCCTGCCTATGATGTCGAATTACACTCTCCTAATCATGCATTCATCAACTGAACCAAAACAATACAATGCTGAGCTTGTTTGATATTTCAGGGTCACTGTTTCTAAGGCAACCAGCAGGGGGGCGGTCCCTGTATAGAAACTGTGGAGGCTTAACCACAAACATAACAATATGCAATCCTTGACACAAAAGGGGTTGATTAAAATTATTTTCTATTGTTGTTTTCTGTTATCATTTATTCTTTTTCCTATTATTCTTCCTCCCATGCGGTACAAGCATGAATGTTTAATAAACCAGTTAGATGCTGCCTGTGGATACTGCCAGGAAATAGTTTTTACTCAAAACAAGTTCTGAAAAAATCCGGAGTTGTAGCATGTTACATCAATCCCCATTTTTTTAATCACTGTTTCATGCACCATGGTGCTTCATTATGGTAAATTTATGGATTGCTACAAGGCAAACATTATGCATTGAACATCTCATCTCCTAGTTAAAAAACCCTTTTGCCTAGAGGAAAGATTAATTTGGGGATCATACCAGAGCTGTGTAATAACCATTCAGAACACATTGTCACGGCTTTTTATGATCTGAGTTATCTTCTGCATCAAGAAAAATCATAAAAAAATATTATAATAATATAACCATTTATAACATTAATAAATAATTAATAATGATTAATTGTATATGTTTTGTAATAGGGTGTTTTGGTTAGAAATGGTGAGGGTTACTAGATTCATGTCTGCTTGGCTTTTATGTTATTGTATTTATTTTACCCATGACAGTGATAAAGACAGCTAGACAGCTCACGGCCTCCAGCTCCTGGGACATGTAAAAAACAAGCAAAATTATATAAGTAGAAGGACTTTTTAGTGTACTTTTTAAGACTCTTACAATGAGGTGGTGTTTTTATATCAGGCCTCTGCCTGAGTTCCAAACTCTTTTTACTGTTGCTCTGTCGTAGCAGCGCCATGGCATGCCAACCGTTACGGCAACGATGGCCCTGACGATGTCAAAGTGATAGACGATAATGGCGACGGTGATGATGAGCTGTTGTCGACCGAATGTTAATAATGATCATCATAATAAACAATATTAAATGCCTCAAACCGCTGCTACTACCCGCGTACGGCTTTCAGTGTTCTTCCAACGGACCTCATCACACAACGCCATGCGATTTGTATCTGTAGCTAGCACCGAAGACAGCGGTGTTAGTATTGTGATGTTGCTGCTATGCTAACTAGCTCTCTCTCTCTCTCGCACCCTGAGTGCACTGACTCTGGCCTCATTCTCTTTCAGGTTTTGTTGCTTTCAGCAAAAGGCCAAAAGGGTAAAACAGCGGGAACAGAGTTTCTGAATGAAGCGGGTCGATATGATAACAGAGAAGAAAAAGCCCTTTCGAGCTCAGGACAAATGGCGACCAAGAGCGAGGACGCGACACACGAGACAAGCATCCTTTGAGTATTCCCGCACTTTGTTTTGGTGAGGGATGTGTGAGTAGACTCTCCAACACACACACACACACACACACACACACACACACACACACACACACACACACACACACACACACACACACACACACACACACACACACACACACACACACACACACACACCTCATGTCAGCATGCTAATAGCGCAGCTAATTTGAACCAACACGGAAAAACGAGAGGGGCTGAAGGGAACAGCAGGACTTCCTGGCTCACCTCTCTCATTCTCACCAACGACAAATAAAACTGAATCATAATGGAGCCGTAAAACTCGTTCTTTTCACACGTCGGCGCGTTTTCAATGCTCTTTTCTTCCGTCAGCGGGCCACCGTGCGCTCGCTTTGCGTGCGCGCCGTGCCTGTTACATCACCGGGACAGGCGAGCGAGGGAGCAGTTGCCATGCCCACTGCACCGGTGAGGCCCCGCATGCAGGGCCCTTTAATGGGTATAAACAAAACGTGCTGTGAGAGCCTGTCTTTTAACTAATGGATGAAATAAAATGTACCAAAAAATAAGGTCAGGAGAGAAGCTGTGTGATGGAGACAGAGGGAAAACAACAAAGGGTGGGAGAGAGAGAGAGAGAGAGAAAGGAGAGAGGAGAGAGAGAGAGAGAGAGAGAGAGAGAGAGAGAGAGAGAGAGAGAGAGAGAGAGAGAGAGAGAGAGAGAGAGAGAGAGAGAGAGAGAGAGAGAGAGAGAGAGAGAGAGAGAGAGAAAGGAGAGAGGAGAGAGAGAGAGAGAGAGAGAGAGAGGAGAGAGACAGAAAGATTGTTGCTCATTATCTTATCTGATTGGGATTTAATTAAAATGACCCGAACAAGGTGGTACATGAAAGCTCTCACGAGACGAAAGCACTCATGCGCATAAAAGAGACATGTGCGCGCACGCAGACACACCAGCACCCACACACGCACATGCGCGTGCACACACACACAATCACACACACACCGTCATGTATTTGTCATGACATGATTGTATTGCCACAACCTGAAATGAAACATGGAGAATTGTCATAATTGAAAATCTTTAATTATGTTATGTTATTATTCTGTTATTATAAGGGATGCACCGATTGTGAAATTCTGGGCTGATACCAATGTTTAAAGGAATAATTTGGCCAATAACAGATGTTGATACCGATGGTTTCCGTTTGTTAGTTTATTTCGTTTTTTCGTTATCTTTGAATGACCATAAATTCAATCATAAAAATTTATGAAACAACCTTTAATGTAACCTTTCACATTTCAAAGATTCTTTCTGTGAAAAATATTAAAATTGATACGACAGTACAGACAAACATCGGCCAATGCCAGTGGGGAATGTGATCCTAGCTTCAAGGTGAATATCGGCTGATACTGATGTATGTCTTAATCTTACACACATGTATACAAAATACAAAAGCAACCATATCTTGGGTCAAACTGATTCTGGTGAGGATCAAAAGCGGTGCAGACAGGATTCTGGGACTCTGTGAACCTTTCCGAAAAATGTATCGTAGCTGTTGTTCAGATTACGAGCTGTTTTGAGCTTTTCTCTAAACTTCTGTGGCTATTGAGGAAAAGCATTCTGCAAGCCAGTAAGTCTCATTTTTACAGCTATTGATTTATACCTGAGCCGAGGTCAATCATCCTCACTGTTCTAATGCCTTGCATCTGGTAGCAGTTCATCAATATCCTAGCACCCTCATTCATCACCCCGTCCTGGTGAACTAGCGCAGCTGGCATCTGGAGAAGTCATCATCCTACATGGAGGAAGATGGATAGACACGCAGACAAGCATAGACAGACAGACTGGCAGTTAGATAGACAGGCAGGCAATCAGGCAGGTAGAAAGTCAGACAGGCAGACGAGCAGAGAGACAGGCAGACAATCAGACGGACAGGCAGTTAGACAGGCAGACGAATAAAGGTAAAATGATAGACAGAAAGGCAGACAGACAGGCAGTCAAGACAGGTAGAAAGGCAGACAAGCGGACAGACACAAGCAGAGACAGGCAGACAGACAGAAAGACAGACAGGCAGACGGACAGATACATACAGACCGAAAGACAGATACACATACAGACAGATACACAGACAGACAGAGCAATAGACCATACTTCAGAGCTGAAGAGAACCACCGTCATCGTTAACATTTTCAAAAAGTGAATCTTTACGCGTGTGTGTGTGTGTGTGTGTGTGTGTGTGTGTGTGTGTGTGTGTGTGTGTGTGTGTGTGTGTGTGTGTGTGTGTGTGTGTGTGTGTGTGTGTGTGTGTGTGTGTGTGTGTGTGTGTGTGTGTGTGTGAATTTATTCTCACATATTGCAAAAACGCTGCCTTATGTGCAAATGTTCTTAAAAAACACATACGGCGTAACAGAACAAAAAATGCAAATGCATATGTTTAATCAAATATGTGGCACATTACACGTACATTTTTTACATGTACAAATAGGACATTTCAGGATAAAGTTGCCTAGCTTTACACAAGTGCACTTTGGAAGGTTTGAAGGAATGATTTTGGAGGAAAGGAACGAACAAACGAAGCGAGGAAGGAAGAAAGGTTAAGAAGTATTGAATGCTCAGCCATAATAAAGTAGCTACTGGTGCAAAACGCTGAGCCATACCATAATGTTATACCAGCAATCAATTTAAATCAGGACAGAGCAATAATGTATATTAATGAAATACCGCGGCCTTGCAAAATTAAAATAAAGACTAACGGACATAAAGTACATATGGCGCTTGACAAAAAAGTATGTGAGAAGAGAGTCTCTATGTGTATCTTTATGGATGGACCTTGCGTCCCATCATCTCCCTGGAGTCGGGCCATAACAAGTTCTCCAGCCAGAGCACTCTGGGCCCATTCCAAGTGACTTCTCCCATTGATTCCACTAAATCATGTTATGGTTATATCACAAAAGTGGTGCAGATGCTCTTTCAGCCTCCAGTGGGAAGCCACCGTCAAGCAGAGAGGAAAAAAAATCCTCACACAATGGGAGGGGGGTGCTTGGTATTGCAACCGTAGTACACTGTCAAATACAATAAAACCTTGAAGATGGGTCCAAAACGAAATGGCTGTTGCTGACTGGATCATAGCGGTGCCAATCAGAGGAGTGCTCCACCCTCAGCAGGCACTCATTTGTGGCAAGCGTCATGCAAACATTGACGTGTTTGATGCTGTCCCTGTGTTCAATGCTGCCTGTGTTTGACGCTGTCTGTGTTCAATGCGGTCTCTGTGTTCGATGCTGTCCCTGTGTTTTGGTTGATGAACCCTTCTCGCTTTATATCTGGCCCGCATCATAAAGAACTAGAGACTATGCAGCCACACTACAGCCTGTCAGTCATAGCTTTATTTGTCACATTATTCACGCTCACAGGACAATTTAGCATCTGGAATAAGCTTTTTTAGGTATGAGTAGAGACATATACACAAAAGTTACCAACATTTGGCTGCTCATAAGAAGACTTTGATAAAATGTAAAACTTGAACTAGGTTAAGCAATGGAAATGACAAGAACAAGTGTTTCACGGACCATACGTGTTCAATGTTAAGTGGTCCTTAAGTCTGTAGTGGTGCAACAAACCGGGGATCTGACCTTTTTCAAATCTTTCTTCTGTTCCGTTGTTTTTCTGTTCCTTACTGTAAACAATGGCTGTTGCTACACGCCACCTAGGTGGCTTTTACTGGGCTCCTCCAGACAAAGGACCCAGGATGGTGGTGTTGAAAGTAGGGTACAGTTGGCAGCCAATGATACATGTGCTCCATGTTGCCATGCAGGAGATCTATCCCTGAATGTGTGTGGAGATGGCTGGTTTAACCTGTGGACTCTGATTGCTCAATGTGCAACAGGTGTGCAGCCTCCCCCAGCCCCAGAGTCCAATCAGACTGACTCGGGCCAGGTGAGGTTGCATAAACCAGCTATCATCCACACACACTCCACACTTACTTTTTCTTCCGTTCGGAAAGACGGAAGTTTGAGGATTTGAGGATCAGCTCAAACGGAATACACTTTTGGAGTGTTGCCATACAAATAATTACAACAAATATGTTTATATTTCCGTGACATTTGCACAACACGAAAAGGTTGATGATAGTCACTTTTCTGAAAGGGTGCAGTATTTCCGGTAAGACATAAAAACACAATTCTACAATTAGGAAAATACTACACAGCCCATGAAAAACAATTCAAATGTGGATATTCAAAGGACACACACACACACACACACACACACACACACACACACACACACACACACACACACACACACACACACACACACACACACACACACACACACACACACACACACACACACACACACAGGTTCTTGGTTGTGCATCAATTTGGGCGTTAATTTGGGCTAACCCGGCTGTCATTATAACAGAGGACAAGGAGGATTAACATGGCCGTCCCCTGTGCAGGGGTTAATCCCATGGAAAATCAATGCAAACATTAGTCAACGAACCAAGCGACTAAGTCACAGTGGAGTAGATACGAGTGCTGTGTTAGGGCTGAGTCCCTGAGGGCAAGTTGTACAAGGTGCATTTAAGGACTACTTGTTGTTCGTATACCTTGTGTTATATCGGTATTATGCTTATTCAGATAGACACACACACACACACAGACACACAGACACATAAACACACACACAAATAAACATACGCAAAGGAAATAGTGTTTATCTAAAATCTATTTGTAAGCTCGAACACTAATAATAATTGGAGGGGTCGGTAGGTGAGCTTAAGTGAGAAGTGTCTGAGTTATGTCTGATTACTCTAGACATAACTGTTACTTGAAATTGACCTCAAGCCTTAGGTTCCCTGGATATAATGGACTGACTGGACATCTATTACATACTGAATGCATTTCATTCTCAGTACATTAGCCTACATCATGAGTACAATACATGCTGAATACATGGCTTTCCGAATACATGTTATGCTGAAGACATCACATTCAAAATACAGTAGCCTACATTATGAACGCTTTACGTTCTAATGGCAATACATTCTGAATACATGTTATTCTGAATACATTTAATTCCAAATACATGACCTTCTAAAAAATATTACTTTATGACGACATTACATACATTACGTTCTGAATCATAGTATTTGTGTTGATGTTATAGATCAACTATAACAGATGTTATACATTACATTATAAATACAATACATTCTAAATGCATATACAAACACTAAATCCCATTACATTCTGTGCACATTACATTTAGCATACCCGTTATTCAGCATCGGAATGCATTGCATTAAATGCTGAGCTCATCACAGACCAGACCTGATAAGGGACTAGCTCACTGGCCATGTAACTGAAGCTAACCGCATGAGGAAAGTGGTGCCAAATGGCTCCTGTAGAGAGCACGGCCAGCACCAGACCACGAGGGATTAATGACAGACTTGACTGCCCATGCTGGTGGTTACTGATGGGTCTTCAGTCAACAGGTTAAAGTAAATAAACCTGTGGCTAGTCAGAGGTGACCCTCTGATAACGTGCTAGTGCTGCATCAGCACTGAGAGCACGTTTGAATATACCTCAAATATTATAAACCAGACAAAAAAGGACATCTTGACCCATTTTTCACTCACTTAAGTTTTTGAGTGCTGTGTGTGAGGGTGTGGTCACACATGGGTGTGTGTGTATGTGTGCATGTGTGTGTGTGTGACTGTGTGTGTGTGGGGGTGTGTGTGCGTTTTAACATTGACCTTATCTCCATTCAGGTTAATGGAGCTTAAGGTTGAAGTGTGGCGACATCCCACAGGGGGAGGAGGGCCTTTATTATGCCAAACTAATCCTCCTGATGGACAAACGCCCTCGGCCCTGACCAAGCAACATGTCATCAAACGTACACATACATTCTGACCTCCAGTCTGTCACACCGCAGACAAGTCAGAAACAGTCCATTATGGCACCATCCATTATAGGGGAGGGTGGGAGGGTGAGAGGGTGGGAGGGTGGGAGAGAGAGATATGGAGAGAGTAAGAGGGGGAGAAAGAGAGAGTGAGAGTGATAGAGAGAGGGGGAAGAATGAGAGGGAGAGAGGGGGCTGAGAGAAGGGAGTGGGAGAAAGAGAGAGAGTGAGGGAGAGGGAGAGGGAGAGGGAGAGGGAGAGGGAGAGGGAGAGGGAGAGGGAGAGGGAGAGGGAGCGACAGGAAAAACAAAAGACAGAGAGAGAGAGAGGAATGGCGATTATCCCTCAGCCATAGACGTTGTATTCATCGCACACCCGGTCACCATGGAGACAGGTTTTGGTTAATAGTCGGGAGTCTTCGCTCCCTCATAATTCCAGCGTGGGGAAGATTCTGAAGTGAAGTGAACCTCTGAAAGAGGCCATGAAGTCATCACTCTTAGAAATCATGGGAACATTGTTATACATGTCATTTTATGTCCGATTTGGTCACATTCACATTTATTGTGAATGTGAATGGGTCAATGATTCATATTTGAATGGTTAATATAAATCATCTTTAACATAACATTTAACCTTTCTTTCCATTAACTGATTATTAATGGAATTAAACAATTTCAACATTATCCATATCAGTAATTACTATACAGTTTCCTTCACTGATTTTATTTTATCTTTTTTAATTGAATATCACGTTCAGTAAAAATCCATGGTGCGTAGATGTTAAGTATACACTACGGTAATACGTATACACCACGTATCAATACTCCAGCACATTCCATTCTATGAATTCTATCGCACCTGTTGCTGTTAATCTGATCAGATGCACAGATGTTGGGGTGATACCTCTCTGCCTATTTCTAATTTATCTAATGTACCTCTCTCTAATGCGTATCTAATCGCTTTCTTTCTCTCTTTCTCTCTCTCTCTCTCTCTCTCTCTCTCTCTCTCTCTCTCTCTCTCTCTCTCTCTCTCTCTCTCTCTCTCTCTCTCTCTCTCTCTCTCTCTCTCTCTCTCTCTCTCTCTCTCTCTCTCTCTCGTTTCCTCAGTCCCACTCAACTGCCTCACAGCAGTAATTAAGTGTTCTGGTCCTGCAGTGTAACTTTTGACAGATGCTTTTGTGTATGGCTATGCAAAAGCTTGTGCATTATTAAAATCTCCCGTCCTAAGTGGCAGTCGTTTTGTACTGGCGACCCTGCTTCCACTGACAACCGCCTTACAGTCTTCAACTGAACCTTTATAAAATGTATAATTAAGATCTGGAATAGCCTAGTTAGGGTACGGCACGTCTAACCCTAGCCCCTTGTCCAGTCCTCTCAAAGGACCAATCACATCCGTGGAAAGATAATCAGTGACATACATGCCACCTTGGAGAAGGCATACACGACTCAAGACGTCCATGAAATTGCTTTAGGTTATTGGAGCTTGCTGTGTCACGATTGTAACCTGTCATCATGTGTGATATTATATCTATATGTAATCTGTCCAGCCAACAACCCCCCCCCAATCAAGCAATTATGCATTGAATAAAACTGATGCCATCCATGAAATTAATTTTAAATCTGACTGCAACACGCACGGAATTATTCAAGCAGCAGTATGCCGTCTGTGTACATGGACGGGATATTTATGTCTGTGTGTGCGTGTGTGTACGTAAGTGTGTACATACTATGTGGTTGTGTGTGTGTGTGTGTGTGTGTGTGTGTGTGTGTGTGTGTGTGTGTGTGTGTGTGTGTGCCTGCGTGTACGTGTGTGCGTGTATGGCAAGCCCTTTTAACATTTATTCAGTAGCGGTAATATCAATTATAGATATCAACAATTCCTTTTTGACTAGTTATAATTCCAAGCCAACACATCCATAATGTAATTTTGATAGTAGCGATTCTAATTAAAGATATCTACAACTCAATTCTCACTAGTCAAAATGTTCTTTCTTGATATCAACAATTAATTTCTTACTAGTGGAAATGTCAATTCTAGATATCTAAAATTCAATTCTGACTAGTCAACATTTAATTATTGATATGTCGGTTTGGAATCGTAACTAGTAACAATGTAATTTCAGATCTCTAGAATTGCATTTCAGATATCTAGAATTGCATTGCAGATATCTAGAATTGCATTGCAGATATCTGAAATACAATTGTAACTAGTGAAAACTATATTCATACTAGCAACAATTATATTGGAGATATCTACAATTCCTTTTATAACTAGTCAGAATTTAATTTTAGATGTTAAAAATGGAATTTCGACTAGTCAAAATGTAAGTGTAGATATCTTTAATGACGTACATACATATCCGAAACTAATATGGTAATTAAACGTCAACCAATGGCTTTTTAGTATTTTAATAATATGACGCCCACATATCCGAAATGGTTTGTTGATATGTCGGACAAATCGAAAATGCAATTGTTGATATCTGAAATGGGTAATTACATTTCCACTAGTTACAATCCTTTTTAACATGTGGAAATTCAATTGTAGATATCTGTAATCGTTATTGTTACTAGTGAAAAAGGAATTATTGATATCTATAATTAAATTAAAGATATCTGCAAATCAGTTTAGACTAGTCGAAATGTAATTTCTACATGTCAAAATATAGTTGTAACATGTCAAAATTGTTTTACAGATATCTTAAATTAAAAATTGAACTAGTCAAAACGACATTTTGACATGTCGAAATGTCATTTCCACTCGTGAAAACTAAATCGCTACTAGTCAGCCCAACTGATTCAATGTTAAAAGGGCTTGCCATATGTGTGTGTGTGCGCGCGGGTATGTGCGAGTGTGTGTACATGTGTGTGGGTGCGTGTGAGCTTGTGTGTGCAGGTGTTTGTGTGCAGGTGTGTGTGTGTGTGTGCGTGTGTGTGCAGGTGTCTGTGTGCAGGTGTGTGTGTGTGCGTGTGTGTGTGTTTAAATGAGAGAGATAGAGTGTGTGAGAAGCTTCCATCTGTATTGAGTGGATGCTGTTTACACAGCAGATCACTGAAGAGATTGGTGTCAGTCAGATAAATTAGACAAACACGAACGCTCGGACTCAGACCAAAGATGTGGATATTACTCTAGAATACACATTGAAGCATTCATAGTATTATATCTAGTGCAACAATATCTAATGAATATGAACTGTATGCTCTGTGTGAATATTCCCCTTGTTGGATTCAATTTGAATTTCACTTGGAGCCGTTATTTGGTTTTGAAAATGTAACGCATAGTGTGTAGTTTAGGCACACAAATGCATTGGATTATGCAACAGGCCAACATATGAGCTTCATTCATCTTTAAGAATTGTAAAATAATAGTTTATAATGACGGTATTATCACTATCACCAACGGGATTCTTAGCACTGATGAGGAAAAAAAAACTGTGAATCAATCTTCGTTCCTTGTAATGCAGTTACAATCCACCAGACAAGGGCTTGTGTTCCCAATCTCTGCTAGACATACAATTACTCAGGGCTGAGACATATCTGACAAGTAAAGTGTTTGTGTGATGAGAAGCCATTAGTCTTTGGACGGAGACAGGGCAAATACAATACGTGTCCAGCTGCCGTGAGGGTGAACGTAAACACGTCCACTTTCTACCCAGCCACACATAGATGTATAGCCTTGTACGTAGTCATATAGGCTGATCCTTAAAATGAACATCATTAGCATATGGCTCATAGGCTATTCCTTAACATGTCAATCATTATCATCATTCGATATGATAACAACATCAATCACGATCATCAGATGAGACACGAATGTATTATCGTACAGCAGCACTGTATTAGTAGCACACACAGATGGACAGGCAGACAGACAAACAGACAGACCGAGAGACAGCGAGACAGACCGAGAGACAGCGAGACAGACAGACAGACAGACAGGCAGACAGACAGACAGACAGACAGGCAGACAGACAGACGGATAGACAGACAGATAGATGGATGGATAGACAGACAGACAGACAGACAGACAGACAGACAGACAGACAGACAGACAGAATTAGCAAAGTAAACTAAACTATTGTAAGTAAACTTTTGTTTTTTATTTTTCAGAGCGTGTCCTCGTCAGACAGACTCAAGAAGAGTGTTTTGTGTCCCTGCCATCGGCTCTCCTCCCAGCCTAAGTATAGCCGGGTGTTTCTGGAAGCGTTTGTGTGTAATGGCAGCCCTAGACAGGATTTGAGCCGTAATCAGACACTGTTAATTAGCGCGTTGAGCCTCGCATTGAGTCGCGTAGGCAGCGGAGACATGAATAAATGCGCTGCCATGCTCACGCACACACGCGTGTGGGGGTGTGTGCAAGTGTGCGGCTTAGATGAACACTTAGACTCACACGCGTCGATCTGCAAAGGCTCCGATAAACAAACACAACAGGTCCTCTGGCGTTTAAGGGACACATCTGTTTCCGATTTGAAAAACCAATAAGGCGACGTGTTTGATTAGAATTAGGCTTCATTTTGGGGAAAACCTAATGTCATTTCATAGCCCTGAAATAATTTGTATTTAATTTGTGTTGATTGCTCAGTTGTTCTGCACTTGAAGAAGAAGGATCAATTAATATATAATTGAACAATTCAAGTTATCTGATACCGGACTCATTATTGCCGTAATGAGTCGTTGGGATTTCATCACCTCCCGCAATCATGTTCATAAAGTTCTCATATTGATATTTATGGGCCTCGTATTTATAGACTTCAGTTATATCTGTTTGTCGTTCTATTTATCATCACATGCTTATTGTCCTTGAGGGAAGCCTGATTACTCCTTCAGATTCCCAATGTGTTGAATGCATCGTGTTTGACTTTAAGTGAGTGTGTCCCATCGTCAACTGTGATTGATGGTGGGGGGGGGGGGGGGGGGGGGGGGGGGGGTAGGGGGGATGGGAAGAAGAAGATAAGAGCCGTTTATAAGAGAAAGAGAGACCGTGAGAGAAAGAGAGAGCGAGAGAGTGAGAGACGACAGAATGAAGAGGACGAGGTGAAGAGGTGTGAAAGAAATCATGCTGGGAATGAAAGTATGAACTTAGAAGCAG
This sequence comes from Lota lota, assembly GCA_026745465.1. Classification (NCBI taxonomy): domain Eukaryota; kingdom Metazoa; phylum Chordata; class Actinopteri; order Gadiformes; family Lotidae; genus Lota; species Lota lota. Next base: position 1,526,018 of record JACYXH010000575.1, read on the forward strand.
AGGGAATGAAGATGAGGACTCACACATGCATGCACACACACACACACACACACACACACACACACACACATGTGCGCACACACACACACACACAGCCACAGACACCCATTCATACACTAAAAGACATATGTGAACACACACAGACACATACACAGTACACACATGCTCCACACACATAAACATGAAGGCCTGCAAGTCACACACACACACACACACACACACACACACACACACACACACACATCTCTTCCAATATGCTGTTCAGATGGCTGAACCCTTCGATCTAGAGACACATGCAGACCAACACAGTCCGTCCATGACCAACAGAAATGTTTAGCAGATATAAGCCTTAAGTTCTCCAAAAATTAATAATTAGCTCTCTTGGGTCCAAATCGGGTTACCTATAGTTTAATTACTTCAATACCACGATGTAAATCAAAATTATATTTGAGGCCAAAAATGTATTTGTTCTTACTTCTGGAATAGGGCTGTATTACGTAGTTATGACACATGCCTGCACTGGCGTTCAACTGACATGTATTTCATCCAGTTAAATTGCTCTGTTGTCAACTGTAACTCATAGCTCTGTGATTGACAGCTAACTTTGTCTTTTGACGGCGCTCTCGCAGTACTGCTGTAGCGAAGCTCTACACGCACAGGGTGACAAACCCTCCCACTATTTGAAAAGCTACGTCCCGCCCTAACCTCCGGATTTATGCAGGCCCCTCAGAAATAAGCCACCTGGCATCCGTTCTGTTGGCCTTTAAGATAACAATGATAGCAAAGAAGTGAAGCAGATATTTGTATCCGAAGAAAGGCCCCCATTGAAGGTGTTCTAGAAAATGTGCTTTAGTGTCCATAAGATACCCGTTTGTGATAAAGAAAAGTGCTTTATGTTGCATAATAAATTAATGACTGAAATGGAGCGTTGCCCAGAGTTGCATAGGGGATATAAAGATTGATTATAGATTATGTTTTACAGACTCTGTTTCTTAAGGATTGAAGTGTTGCTTCAGATTGTTGTCTTGCGGACAGATTATGAGAAACAAGACTGTCAAGGGAAATTCATCTTCACAATACAGACATTATGAACTAAACTAAGACTATAATTATGGATATGCTTCTGTTTTGACACAGCAATGCAAGTCCTTCAGTCAACAAACGAATAATAACTGATAAGATTGCCCAACGTGTAAAGTAACATCACTGTCATCAAATCAACAGACATTTAGCAATGACCATTTTTGGTTTGCAGATTTAATGTTTTTGTATTATTTCAAAGACTTTGAATTGCTTTGAAATGGCAATTTAAATGAATAATTTCAACAAATCAGTAATGTTTCAACGTGAAAATACATTGTCTATTATTGGACCAAACTAAGACTAATATGCAGTCCTGTGTACTACATCTATACCTTCTGAACGTTTTTTTTTATAATTGTACTTTCTTATATGCAGTTACTGTACATATTATTGATCATATAATTACAGTATGAATACAAATACAATTTGAAACGGATCCATTCACTCCATTCATTTTACTTGCATGTCAATTAATAATAATTAATAATTAATCGAAATTGTATCAGTTCTTCTAATGTTTTCTTACATCAATATGAAGGGCTTAAGACCAATTATAAAAATAGAAGACTGTCGATAAACTGAGTTGATGTTGACTTCACCTTGGGCTGAAATAATTTCCAATCTGGCAGAGGTGAAACACAATCTCTTCTGCCAGGCTGCATTCGTAGGTGCGGGTGTAACTAAGGTGAGAACAGGCTGTTAGTCCAGTCCTCCCACTCCCACACTCGATCATTGGGGATCACAGCAAAAGGGTCCGATGCCTTGGTTCCTGGTGTGAATGTGAGTATAGGAGCCTATCTGGAGGGCCAAGGAAGCATTACTGACTTAGCTGTGGTATATTAACATAGAGAATAAAACAAATAGACATTTAGCTGCAACATCTGTCATTGACCTCTATAATGTATATGCACATTTGAATAATTGAGTACACCATTTGTTTCATTTTTTTCTTTCTTGTATCTCTACTAAAACGATGATTTCACTATCATACTTGTGCTGTTCAGCAGATTATTTGGAATGCATTTTCTTCTGACATTAAGTCACTTCAGAAACATGAGTTCTGTATTATGTTTAGTCTTGTAGTCTTGGTAAGTGGTGTTCTGAAACAGAAATTCAGTTTTAAAGGGGAAAGCGGGAAAATATGTTTAACAGTCTCCCCTCAAATACCTCTTGCGCCATGTCAGGGTAATACAATAATGCAGTGAGCCATGATTAAAAGCATTTTTTACCATCTGTTTTTCTTAAGTTCCAAGTCCAAATGTTTATCCAAACGGCAAAGGCGTCTTGCTAGAGGAAAAACAGCACAAACACGTAGGCGTACACGCACTCACACACACACACACACACACACACACACACACAGACGCGCACACACACACACACACACACACACACACACACACACACAAACAAACACCTGGTTAAGCGAAATGTCACAAACCACTCGGCTCCCTAAGATGTTTATTCAGGGTAAGAGTAAAGGCTCCGGTATACTTCATCCAAAATAGAAATTGGCGCGGGACATGAGAGAAGGTTTGCAACACATTGTCAAGCAGTGCAGGCTCTTTGATTTCCTGCCGTGCTGCATGGGCCGGCTGTCAGAAACAGTATAATTTAGGATACAGTGTGTTCACCCTCACCAAATACACTGCTGGGTAAAATTGGTCAACAAACGCACAAGCTTTGTTATGTTTCTGCATTTGCCTCCCCTGACTCCTGCTTTCAGCATCAGGCCAACGCAAGTCAAGGATGTGTCTAAAGCTTCATGTGACCTAACACCAAAACTGCATCCAGAATACAAAACGTGTTCATAACACAATAGCAGCATTGAACATGGCGAATGAAGTAGCCTGGAAGGTTTGGAAGATGATTCTCGTCATTCGTTCTCCCTATTCTCCCTATGTCAAACAATTTCTGTTTCAATGTGTCATTTAAACAGAAACGGTGTCCATTCTTGGAGGAACGTAGGTTTTGACTGGGTTCTGATTTGTGTTAGTTTTGTTGGTTCTTGGTATGTAAATATTATTATAGTATATTTTATCATTATAATGATATTGTTTGTTGTAGTTTTTTGTACAATTGGTAAATCAATTAACAAATCTAAAGTTAGAACTAAACTTTGTGTTTTGTGATACGGCTGCAACATCAGTAAATGTATGATACTCTGACTACTACATATATGTTTTATATGTCGTATTATACACCCTGATACTCCTTCTTAACCATTAGGCATACCTGATAAATAACTGAATATTAATTTGTAACACACATGCACAGGAAACATTGAGACGGTAGCAATTTTAAATGGACATGATATACTAGTAGCCTGCATTAACAATGAGTTTAAATAAGACAGGTTGAAGACACACAATTAAAGCGATTGCTTAAATAATGGGCGATCCATAATGAAACTCGTTTAATATATTTGAAACTTTAATCCTATTTATAAACACAAAGCCAATATGTTTAAGTTTGCATAGTAAATCCATCTTTATGTGTATTGATACGCAAAACGTAGTATTCCTTAGTATACTTGGTACACCAAGAATTCCTAGGACTTACCCTATTGTATGTTCGCAGTGTCTACATCAATATCTGCAGGGGAAAGATTCCCCTGCAAAAAGACCATTGCAAAAAAGTAATTGCGCATACAGTGGTCGATTACGGTAAAGCCTGCATTTAGAAATGTTATACATCCACTAAAATACATTTATTTTATTTTTTAAAGCATTCATTTCTTTATGGAGAACATTGTATACCACGTATATTTAAAAACGTTAACTAAAAACGTTCATATAAATAAATACATACCTCAAAACGAGAGATGACGTGTTACTCGGGTCTTTTGGACTTCCGGGTCTGTATACTGTGGTGAAGAATTTATCTAACCAGAAAATATGTGAGTTTCAAACAGTTTTTGGACCATTTACGCTTTAATGCATGTTCCATTTCTTAGCTGACACTACCCTCCCAATAACGTAATTTACACTCTTCTTCAGGTCTAAAGTAACGTTTAAAATCACACTGACGTCGGATCCACGACTACCATACAAAGTGTAAGTCTAGTGACAGCTCATCATTCACACCAGTTTGTGTCTTGCTGTGGTCGTCATTGTATTATTTGATGGTTTGGTTTGGTATACAGCTTATCGGCATACATTATCTTAGACGTGTAGCCTAAACGTGAACTGTCAACCTATACTCGGTGTCGTCCTTTTTTGTATTCTCTTGACTGTGTTTTAAGGAAAGCTGCTCTATGTAACAGTTGCCAGTTAGTAGAGAGCCTGTGTTCTGTGTGTTTCATGTTTCATGGTTTGTGTGTGTGTGTGTGTGTGTGTGTGTGTGTGTGTGTGTGTGTGTGTGTGTGTGTGTGTGTGTGTGTGTGTGTGTGTGTGTGTGTGTGTGTGTGCGTGTGTGTGTTACAGACTCAGCGTCCCAGAAAGCACCCCATTCACCGCAGTGTTAAAGTTTGCAGCTGAGGAGGTAAGATATTTCACCGACAGTAAGCCCTAATATTACGGTCTGTTGTGGCTGGTGTGTTGCATGTGAGGAGGCTGTTACAAAAATGTGTGTGACACATACAACTGTAATCTAAAATAGAAGCATCCATACATGTCCTACATACAATAGGCTTATTTGAGTAATGCAGTGATTGAAGTAATTTAAACGTTTTTATCTCCAATGCATCAGCCATGCATTGCTTTACAGTAGTATCCATCTAAATGTGATAACAAGCCTATAGTCATGATTATTCAAATGGATGGGATATGAATAAGCTAACCAAGGCTATTTTTTCAAAAGAAAATATAGGAATTTATACACATTTTCATTCACCATTGCAAGTCATCAAGTGCATGCCTTCCTGATAGTATTGCAAATGACTTGCTTAGTCAGTTGCTGGTATGTCTATGGTCTATCTGTGTATGTCACAGAAGTCCAGAACGTTCTGGTAAGTTAGTGACTATCCCCTACTTTACCTGTCTCGACTGCTGGATATTGGAGCCCACATTCAGCCACTCTTCATTATCGTGTTGAGGAGAACATACCTACGACATAGCTACGACAGTTTAAAGTCTGTTATCAAAAGAAAGTCAAAAGTACATAGCATCCCAGTGGTTGTTAATGACCCAGTGGTTTCAGTGTATCAGGGCCAGGATGACTATTTGTGAAATCAGTTAACAACTAGCACCTATTTGTACTATAAACACAGACTGCTTGCTGCTTACAGAATACTTGCATGGAATACACTGTATGTGTGTGTGTGTGGTGGGTCTGGTGTGTGTGTGTGTGTGTGTGTGTTTACCTGATTGGCCTGGGGTTTTATCCATTTGAAAAAAGCGACACATAATTACCACCACTTGAGAGCTGTGTTAGTTTTCGCGTTATGTGGCGACACTTTTTAGACCGGGTTGCAGCCTCCCGCATCATCCTCAGAATTGGCGCCAGCGGCTCATAGATTTGTGTCCCTCTCTGTCTCACAGTTCAAAGTGCCCGCAGCCACCAGTGCCATCATCACAAACGGTGAGTTCACTAGGAAACCAATCCTGCTCTGTTATTGTCTTGTTTGACGCTGCCTCTGGTTCTGTTTCTTCATTGGAAAATGGGCATGGATTCAATCATTGTATCTCTCCTAATGACATTGTCATTGGCATTATAAGGGATGAATACAATCATTCATTGTATAAGTGATATACTTAGTTGCAGACTAAATTTGTTTTTATCCATATAGTATTGTTAACGGTGGTAACCTTTACCAGTACTTTCTGTTTTGAGAATTAACTCTGTTAAAAATGGAGACTAAACCCCATCGCCTCACACGTTAACGTCCGTACTTAACATCTACCCCTCGGTCTCTCGGCTCCCATACAGATGGCATTGGAATCAACCCGGCACAGACGGCAGGTGAGTCTTCATGCTCTCCAGATGCTGCTCTCTCCGTCTTCTGCCTGATCGCCCAGCATGACTGCAGAGCAATTAATGATCCTAACAAAGCCGCTGTCGCTGTTTTTGTCTTTATTTCTTTATGTGGTTCTCCGCATGGCTACAGAGAATATGTGTGCAGTGAGATGCGCACCAACGCCTACTCAGCCCTATGTCTCTTGGGCCGCACTGGCCTGTTGGAGGCTGGTAGGGCTGTATATCAGGCCAGTTTGTCTGAAAATGTGGCTGATATAGTGGTTCAAATTTAATTATCACCTGGATGGTTCCCAGCCCGACTTGTAAGTCGCTTTGGATAACAGTGGCTGCTGAATGGAAGTGTCATTAATCATAGCAGAACTGTGCTTGTTTGGCTGGTTCTGTTCAGTGTTTATTATTGACACGTCTTCAGATGCGAGCTGCAGTAACATTAAAACAGGATTGGTGAAACAACGGGCCCCCCCCCCCCCCCCATTCAGCCCCATTCTCACACTATAATGAGATTATACTGCTTATGGAGATATATCAGTCTGGTCATTCACTTTATGGCCATTTTACTTTAACACGGCTCCAGTTGAGGAAATACCATGGAAGCCGAGCAAACGCCATAGACCTGTAATCAATTGCGTCGTTAAACTCGTAGGGACTACGAGTTGATGTTCATATGCAATGACGCGATGGATGTTCAATGGCTGCCAAAGGTCGCTGTGTAACACAGAAATAAAGGCTTGCTTAGATGGGTGGTTTTATGGTGCCAGAGTTGGGTTTTCACATTGTGTTCTTATCGCTCTGCCATTCATGCTGTGCCCGTCTAAGAATAGCCTGTCTTAAGACAACTCTCTAAATGGTCCTTATCTCCCACCAAAGCTTTCCTATCACATGGAAGAAATGCACTATTGTTTTCAAACCCTTCTACTCAAAGAGGCAATATGAAACTAAGCCTACCTGTACACTGTTGACCTGTAAAATAGAATGAACGATTTGTGCGGAGTGACTCACAAAACCTTCCATAAGAAAAGAAACATCTTAAAGTGAGACCTATCTTATCTGTGTATGGCTCATCTGTGCCATTTAGCAATATGTTGTGCGTTTAGATTTTAAGCAGCAGAACAAGAATTATGCAAATTGCTGGCTTAGCAGTCGAGCGTTTGCCCCCGTCTCGGCTTCGATGCGCTGCACCTCGGAGCCTGACACCATATCAAGTATATTTGTAGTCCATTATATTTCCATAGCCCTACAACTCAGTTACGGTCTACTGTGGTTTTGCAAATGTAAATGATTCAAGGATTTATAAAGGTTAGCGAATGCATGATTCATTTTCATCGCATGAATGCAGAAAGAAAATGTATCACCGGCATTGTAATAAATCGAGTAACCCTGATTTGATTAATGGCCAATTAATCAATTAATCGCCCACTGGCCATCATATGTAGGGAGCCCCGCTTGCTTCAAATAAGGGAATTTTTCTTTAGGGACGTCCACTGATGAGGGCCAGAATCTTGTGTTGCTAGGTTAGTCCTAGCAACGGAGCAGAGCACAGCATCTTGACGGATTTTCTCGCAGGTCATTGGTACGACCACAGCCGTCAACCAGTATGTATACATAATCCTACCACAATATGGCTGGATTTATAGTCACCGTGTACTTCCTCCCTCCACACAGAGCACCTTGGTAACTTGCCTGGCTGATGTAACCACAGCCTCTATAGGTATTCATGTGTGCATTGAGAATCTTTCTTAGAAGCTTTTGTAATAACGTGTCTATTGAGTTGTGCAGTGAGTCCTATAGGCAGCCACACTTCTAAATAGTTGTAAGCAGGTTTTATTTTTAATTATCCCCTCCCTTGACGTGAAGCCTCTTCAGATTCTCATGTGCTCTTCGTTAGCGCCGACGCCATGGTAACGAGGAGGACGTATTTAGATCCGAGCGAGGACAAGTGGCACCTAGGGCCCAGAGTGCAGTTTAATCACGGCCATCCTCTCGGTCCACGTTGAAGATGATCTAGGTGTCTGCCGGTGTCCGTGTGTCTCCGGAGGTCTGTCATCAGGAGACAGTTACTGATGCTCCGTTCAGGACAGTGACTCATAGAGCTGGTTGGGAAATGATGCCACGTCTGCCGTTTTCTGTTGATTTAGTTGTATTGTGGGACACCACTTCATACATATGAATCATGTGATTGATTAATGAAATGCCCACTATGATCATAACACGTGTTTTTTTTTGGATTGAAGCCTGGTGCAGTAAACATAATTCTTATTTTAACCATGTGGACCATGGGACAGTAAATCCTAATTTAATTTAATATTTTCTACTCGTCATTCAAAGCTTTTTCTTCTTATTAATTATTATTTCTTCATTTTTTTATATTACATTTGCATTTAGTCTTGTCAGCGAAATGCAATTTTTTTAATTATACAAAGCAGACTTACAAGTGAGCCTGAGAGCAAGCATCAAAGCAAGCGAAAGTGTTTGCTACAAAAACATTCCCGGCGCTGCCGACCTAGTTTGTAATTAACGAAGAGACGCAAATTCAGAGTCTCGCTATAGGAACCAGCGCACCTTTAATAATTAAGAATAAAAGCCCCCAACTCATTGCAGACATAGCGTGTAGAAAGTACATTACGTCCTTCATCTCATTTCCTAGAATGATGTATTTGATTTCTTTATTTATTGATGTTTTACTCTCCTGTCCTGTGGCCTACTGCCGTGACACCCACACCTCCCGCTTGGGATCGATAAAGTCTAACCTCTGTGCGTCTGCAGGCAACGTGTTCCTGAAGCACGGCTCGGAGCTGAGGATCATTCCCAGGGACCGCGTGGGAGGAGACGGACGAACAGGCAGCACGACGCCACAGTGACTCACCCGCATGGATCCATGTCACCACCACCACCACCACCACCACCATCACCACCACCACCACCACCACCACCACCACCACCACCACCACCTCCACTACCACGACGCATCAAACCCAGGACATACCCAAGACATTGCTTCTCGGTTATTTTTTCTTTTTGTTTAATTGTCGTTTTTCATTCTTTCTCCCCTATATTTATTTATGTCTGCAGTGAGTCACCCGTATGGAAGCTTTTCAAACACCGCAAATATATAGATACGAACAGACTGCATGCAAGTGGTAGTGTGTATGTCTAAACACTGCTTTGGCAGTGTTTCACTCTTCGCTCTTAACTGTTCGGGGAGTACGTTGAAGGTGCAATGCGAAAACTCTTGCAAAAAGTAACGAGCATGGAGTTAGCATTGCTTAATGTTATGCTTTTTTTTTTTTTGGACAATAAAACATAGGCCTACTACTACGTGTGTCTAACCAACATTCTTTTTTACTTTCATTGATTAATATGTCATACAATCGGGACCATAACATTTATAACCAGTTGAAAGCTTTACTTTAAAGGATGTTTACGTGGCCCTCTAACTAGAACTAACAACGTTATTTATTCCCGCAAGAGGATACCCTTCTTAATCTGTCAGACCCGGTATAACCCATCCTGAACAAGTTTTAAACGACAGAGGTTTGAAACCTTGCTTAGTATATCATGGGAATTGGAAGAAAGTTCCATTTTTATAATTTCATCAAAAAGGTATTGTTTGTCTTCACAGCCCACAGGCCATGAATGATCTGTTAAGCTTTATGTGTAAGGATGTGTAACTAGTTGGAATAAGTTCCTCTTCTCACGAGCAACATGGATCTTTGCTGACCTCTGTTGGTCTGGCGCTGTAATTTCACTTGTTCTGTTGGAACAAATTGTTGAAAGTATTCCCGTTCATGAAATCAGGTTAATGCAGCATGGGAGATACTACGACTAGATACCATCTAGCCTGTTGTAACTGTCACCGGAGTAGTAGCCTAGTAGGTTCTATTCAAAGGTAAAAAATGTCAGGCAAGTGTCCTGGACCTATCGGGTGACTAGCGTGTGTCATATGTTCCAGTCCACATCCGCAATCTGTGCCACCGTTTTTAACGCAGAATTACTGAGAAGACGTTTTCTAAATGTCTATTAAAGAATAACATTTGATTTGTTGCGACCTGTTTCCTGAACATGATGATAGTTCACATTGAACACAGCTCTGCTTATCATTATATGTTCTACCGGTGCAACGGCAACCATTAGTTTCTGTTATGACTCAACAAATCTTCAGATTAGGTTGAAGGTTTCTGTGTTTATGAGCCAATTTATCTATCTTATCTCTCCTCATTAGCTCAAAAGAATAAGAGGACGACGAGGAGAAGCTGAAATTAATTTTCTGATTAGTTTTAATTAGGATGAACCTTTTCCAGAGATCTACTTCCTCAATATGAGAAGGTCACCAGCTGCTGTATTCATAATCGCACGATCCATGATTGGAGGATTATAGCAGGTAGGTGCGCTATTAATAAAACAAGAATGTGTATAATTAAAACATTATGCAAATGCTTTGTGTGATGTAGAAGCCCCCTACACCACCTATTCAGTACAAAAATCGGGGAACAGCAAATTATCTGAAGGCATATGTTATAACAGGTGTGTGAAAACTAGAACTACAAATTACACTCGGATTGTTTAAACGCAGTGCAAGAGGTTTTGTTTTGAATGGCTTTAACTTGGTAGGCTTGAGAAGGACTTCTCGCCTACAGTGCGTTGCAATCGCATGTGTTTTGAAACAATTTGGAGTCCAACGCTAAGTATGTAGCCCCTGCATGAGAACCCTGCGGTTAAGCACCACAGAAGTCCGGCCGTGAGACGACCAGAGCCCGGACCAAGACGAGCCCGCCTGAACCCCCTCCGTGTCATGCGGGGCCCATGGTCTTGCGGGCCACCAAGAAGTACGAGGCCTCGTAGTCGCATTTCTGGTTCTGCTCTCGGTTCTCCGCCAGCTGCGTGGTGAAGTCCAGCAGCACCAGGCCCAGCTGGGTCAGGGTTTCCTCTATGAAGTCCCGGCTCAGGCACACGGTGTCGAACCTCTGCTCCCCCACGGTGTAGAAGTTCTCCTCCAGGTCCCCGATCAGCACCAGGATGCCCCCGGGCCGCAGGAGGTCCGCCACGGCCCCCAGAGACCGCCTGTAGGCGTCCCGGTCCTGGCACGCCGCCTCCAGGCACAGGGAGGACAGGACGCAGTCGGCCGGCTCCAGAACCACCGGGTGGAACGGGTTCTCCAGGCTCACGTCGCACTTCAGGACCGAGACGATCCTCTGCCGGAGGGTGGCGCTGATCTCGTCGGGCGTCCTCCATTTTGAGAGAAGAGAGCGGCCAATCAGGGAACATGATAGAACGTTGCACTGTCACAATTTAACGATGTGAGGCGTTCACGCTACTACCACCACCCGCTTTAAGGAGCTCCTTCTCCACCTTCTAACTGACATCCCACCCCCACCTGCGATACCAGCAGGTATGCATCTTTACACATTTGTGGATAGTGGAGACAGAGATATATTTATTATTTTACTCCGCGTGTGCCGATTGTTTAATATGTCAACACACCATGGAGCCAGCATGGTGTGTGTGTGTGTGTGTGTGTGTGTGTGTGTGTGTGTGTGTGTGTGTGTGTGTGTGTGTGTGTGTGTGTGTGTGTGTGTGTGTGTGCGTGTGCGTGTGCGTGCGCTATGTGTTCAGAAGTCCACCCGACCAAAAAACAGCATCTGATCAAGACGTCTGGGTCTTTTTTATCTGGCTGCTTTTTTTTTTTACTTGACCTTCACCGTGACCCCGTCCTCTATACAATACCTTGTCCCCTCCAGGTCGCAGACAAACTGCATGTGGGCTCTCCAGTCGAAGTGTCCTTCCTCGGAGCGCAGCCACTTCTCCAGCTCCCTGCGGTTGACCTCGGCGTAGTCCGACAGCACCATCTCCTTGTAGTGTGCACAGGCACTGAGTACCGTGTGCAGGGTGGGGCCGGTCCCCACTTCAATCAGCCTCTGGCCCTTGTGCTGGCCTGCACAGTGAGGAGGAGCAGCGATACAACAGAGGCATGAGGAACCAACAGGGCTGGTGGCAAAACCATACACAATACACAACTGAAATTCTGACACTCAGTCACAGTGCGGTTGTATTATCACATTTCTTGATAGAATTGGCCGCGCGGAAGAGCAAAGCTCAGTGGGCAACACAATTTCTAGTAAAACACAATTGGCGCTTCCTGGTTGGCTGAAATTGGTGACGTCGTTTGTCGCTAAACTGTGTCACCCTGTAGTGGAGTGACATCACAACAGACCACAAATGAAGCCACCCCGTCGGCCCCGATATCATGTTTTTCTTTCTCATCATCAAAGTGACCAGAAGAATGCTGTGTCAGTCGTCTTGGTCCTCTGTACCTGAGGAGAAGGTGCGACTCAGCTGGGACAGGACAAACTTCACAAAACGCCAGTTGTCGCTTTGCGCCGGGGACTGAGCCAGCTGATAGCAGTAGCCTAAGTAGGTGCTGGCGTCGAATTTGGTCTGGTACATCTCGTTTGATGAGACCGTCGTCTGTGGACTGGATTCATGATCCATGTCTTCGGGTCGCGCTGCCTTTCCAACGTAGGACTACATGGAAAAGAGAACACACTGTTGAAACTGTACTTGCTCGCTGCACATCCTGCCGTCTGTCTCTGTTTGTCTGTCTGTCTGTCTGTCTGTCTCTGTCTGCTCCTGCTGTCGATCTGTCTGTGCCTCTCGGTGTGTCTAGTGTTTCTCTCTCCGTGCGTCCGCACCAAACTCAAGCACCCAAATTTAGATTGTGACTGACGGGTTAAAGGTTGATAAAAATAGATGGACGGAAATACATAGTAGACATAAATAAAGTCATAATGAAATATAAATGACCTGTCTCCGTTTATCTTGAAACAACATGACAGTTGATGACGACAACCACCAGCCAGTCTACAAACGACAGGACCAAGTTAAACTAGATCAAAGGTACGTACTAAGTACTAGTAGTACTAGTAGTAGTACTAAGTACTACCTAGTCCTACGTACTGGGTACAAAAAAACCGAAACCTATAAACCTATAATAAGATAACACCTAATTCCTTGCAAATCCCTGGAGAAACTCAAAATGTAACTCACCTTAATAATATCAGTGGTCAGTGTTATTTGCGAGGAAGGACTGTTGGCTGCAATCTGCCCCCCTCCGCTGCGCTGACCTTTCGTCACGTGGCTTTGCGTTCTTTTGGACAGACGGGGTTGGCCACGCCCACTGCCCCTCGGCCCGAACAGGCACGTCGTCTAGCTTTCTTATCCAAACTTGTTTATCCAAACTTGTTTAGCCAACCAACCTGTTGGAAAACCTGGGAAACGTTAAGATTATAATAGAATCGTAACATTTTGGGGTTGAGGTACCAAAATGAATATGTAACACGATAGATGTCTGGTATAGTGGATATCTCCTAACGTCGCTCTTGCGCCGCAAGTGCGAGGTTACGTTGGTAGAGTAAAAGACAACATCAAAATAAAGGTTATTGAGGCGCTTCACTAAAATACCCTGCTTTGTAGGATTCATTAAATTAAATTTGATTACAAATAATACAACTCGCCACTGTAGTCGTGCTTCACTCATCCATCATTTTAACAATCGAAACACTCTTTTACAATTGGTGGCAACCCGGCTCCAGCGCAGCGGCCCAGGGGAGCCTTCTACCACCCCTCACCCCGAGACCGCACACCCGAGCACATTAGCGCTGGCCCCACTTCAGCGCAAGGAAAAACACCTGCGACGGAGGAGATAAAGGGAGGTAGCAGACGGGGGACTCGGGGTGGTTGGTCTGAAGTATACCTGCAAACGTGAAAGGCGGCTGTGTGTGTGTACCGTCTGTTACAGGTTGGAGAACGCCACCTAACCCGACGGATACGGAACCGCCCAGAGAGAGAGAGACGCATCGCGGGCTGAGGACATGTGCCCATTCCCCCAGACCGGAGCTTCCCGAATGAACGGCCATTCGAGTACGGCCGCCCACAACGTGAATCGGCGTTCACCACTCGGAGGGCGAGTGACAGGACGCTAACGAGAGGGCGACCGTGCCTGTACGCTCCCCCCCCCCCCCCCCCCCCCCCCCCCCCCCCCCCCCCCAGGTTCCAGGTTCCACCTATCCAAGATTGAGCGAACTCATTCCTCCAAATGGAAATCAGCTGTCCTGAAATAGAAAATCTTGACTGTGCAAGGAAGCGCTCCATCGACTCAGAGTTCTGGTTCGAGTTTCTAGATATCCAAACCTGCTTTTACTTGAAACGGGCCCCCAATCTGCTGTGACACCCGGATATCCTATCTGGGGTTCATAAAGCACCTTTCTCTTATTGTCTTGACACATAGCCTAGAGGGTACCGTGTCAACATGAAGACCCTAACCTCTATGTAACCCGCTCCCCTTTCTCCAACTTCCCAACCCCTTCGACTCTGTTTGTTTCCGTTTCCGCAGACAGAGCCCATCAAAATGATGTTGTTAGGACCTCGATGCTCACTAAGTGTAGCTTATACACAGCTGCTCCTCTCTGAGACCTTTTGTCGGACTGAATGCAATCTTCTCTCCATGCCCACGCCCATAGAACCCTGCTGCTTGCTGTGCAATCATGTCAATGTTACATGTAAATCACATGTTGCATGGGAGGATTTTCTCATAACTGGCAGGCTTAAGAGGTTCCGGCGCATTGATCGCTTCCTTTTTGTAAATCAGTGTCACTGTGTCGCACACACACGCACACACACACGTTTCTCTGTTTATGGAAGATAAAGCTCTCTCCAAATGTTGAATGTCAGTTATGCAAATATGCTGTTTATGTATCGTGTCCACGGATCCTGTTAATGGTACAATAAAAGTGTTGTTTTGTCTATCCATGACATGTTCATTGTTGAGGGCAATATTAACTACACACTAACACGGATATGAATACATGACATAAAACGTTATATATTGTACTAAAACTTTGCAGCAAACTGCATGCGTAATATGATGCATGAACGTTTTACCTTTTTTCTCGGAATTGGCATTCCTCGTTTAACAGGGTTCATTACATTGTCCACTATGTTAAATCTTCCCATGCTCGCACAAACAGAAGCACAGTCACGCGACGCATGTGTGCGCGCAAGCACAAACACACACACACACACACACACACACACACACACACACACACACACACACACACACACACACACACACACACACACACACACACACACACACACACACACACACACACACACTGCACACACTGCACACATCGCGCACTCTACAGTTTAAATGTTGATGGTGCACATATATATAGGCTTGTATGGGTAAAAGGGTTCAAGCTCACTTGTTTTTCATTCACCTTTCAATTCTTACGACATGTTCATTGTTGAAGGTTATATTAAAGGGGTAAACTGCACCAATGATCCATTAGGCATTTATTTATTACTACAGTTTTGATATCTAGCATAAATCATCTTTATTTTAATCTCCAATAATGCTTCCAATTTAATGTACGTTTTATGCTGTGGAGTAGACCTACTACTGGGCAGTTCCCACACATCGCCACCAGAGGGCAATCGTTTATTAGGTAAAGTGACATCTGAACCTTACCCTTTTAAACCTCAAATGACAACCATTTAGTTGTTATTTGTCTGCATCAGGTTTCGAATGAAACATTGCTTTCTCTCACCATAAAACTAAGTAGGCCTTCCTTTCTGGGCATATTGCATTGGCCTCAATGTCATAGCATTGCTGGTCACTGCTGTTTTCTAGTGTTGTGGTGGGGGGTAAGGACTTTGTAGACGACCATAGTTTTGTCATTGAGAGTTTGTTGGCACCTTTATCCATTATAAAGGAGAGTTTAGCTGCTTTCTGTTTATTTTGACTCCACCAGACTATGTCTTCCTCTTCTCTTTGCTCTTTCCACTTCTCCTCTCCTTTCCACTTTCTTGCTCCTCTCCTCTCCTCATCTCCTCACCACCTCTCCTGGCCTCCGGAACTATTAACTTGCAGACTCCTACAGCTGAAGCCCATTAGCCTTGCTACCACAAGGCAAGGTATGCAGGTTTGTTTATACTATAGCACCCTTCAAACACACGGCCTGTCATTGTGCTTTGCAAAGGAAGTCATCACATACAAACAAACATGAAAAGGACAATCATTAAAAGACAATACAAAACAAAGACGAGAGAAGGCATCACACCTCACTGGTATTTCTAAGAACGGGCTCGCGAGCTACGCCAACTAGCTGTCCAGCACACAGACACACAGACTAACTGGCTCTATTAGGTAGTTAGGGAGACCCAAGTGCAGGAACGACCTCTGAGGCTAAAAGGTTTGCAGTAAAAAAAAATGTTCTTCACTTGCAGAATGAACAGAATCCACTCCAAAAAGGTTTGAGGGCAAACAGCAAAAGGTGACCTCAAGAATAATCTAAAAAGGTCTTTCTCTACAAAACACTTACTTAGCCTCCCTTACAGGCTCTAAACAGGAGATTACCAATAACATTCAATTGACAATGTGAAATCAAAGTATAAGATGGTAGAACAACACATATAGTAGTGCAGACGAGCATTTAAATAAAAAGCATATAAAAAAGAAAAGTGATGAGGCAGACCTGTTCTGGAGGTTTGTTCCAGTGGTGGTATAATAACTAAAAGCTGCTTTGCCATGCGTGGTTGGAACCCTGGGAACAGTGAGCTGGCCGGTCCCTGATGACCCGTTGAGAGCTCTCCCGAGGAGAGCTCTAACAGTGCTCTACAAACCATTAGTGGGTAATATGTTGAACTCAAATCTCCACAAAACACGACCCCAGTGCAGCCATCTCATCAGTGAAGTAGTGTGGTTTGCTTTCGTTAGTCTTTGTTAAAAGACTATAGCCAACGCGGCTAGGACATGACATGGCCTGCGGTGCTGTGTGTGTGTGTGTGTGTGTGTGTGTGTGTGTGTGTGTGTGTGTGTGTGTGTGTGTGTGTATGTGTATGAGTTAGTGTCAAGTTCATCCTTTATTAGACTCCACTGCTCAGCGAGGGGCCGTCCACAACATAGCACTTTGCACCCTGGGAGTTCCGTCACCAAGCCAACCAGCCCGCCAGCCCATCTCTCGCTTCGCAAACAAGAAAATAGAGGACAGCCGTTGATGAGGCATTCATTAAAACGTTGTTTTGGTGAGTTGGGGATTTGTGGGATTTGTGTGGAAGTTCAGGAAGGAGAGCAAGGTTATTGTATTGGTGATTACAACGCAATCGCTCTCGGTCACGCCTGGATTTATTGCGGCTATTTAATCACCGCCTACTGCAAGAGTTTTTTCTTTTCTTTTCAATTTGATAATTAATTCAAGCACTTAAATAAAATAAAATAAACCCTGGGCATGTGTTATCATACAGCATGGAATGAAACAACCCAGTATCCTACGGGTCACGAAAATGTGTAGTACAAGTAGCATGATACTGTGTTGGATTAAAACACAATTCGACCCATGAGCCAAAATGGCACCTCTTCCTGTGGTCTAGAAAGTGTAACAGTGTGTGGTTTAACAACCTTCCTTCACATGGTTAGCGTAAACCTCCTCTGCTTGCTAATGGTGACCTTTATTGCCCTAATGAGAGGCGACAGCTTCCAGTAATGTCACCTTACTTATTGTGTGAGACCCAACAAGGGCCCGTCCGCTCACGCACATGCTAACGCTAGGCAAACATTTGCTAACCTGGTACTTTGTGTCCACTCACACACTCATTGTGCCTGTAAGATTACAGGCCACAGACCATCCTAAAATGGCTGTTTGGACACCAAAGTTGCTGTCTGGGGGTTTCTCAGCGCTGGAACTTCACAAAGGTGAAACAGGTGGGGTGAGTGTGTGTGTGTGTGTGTGTGTGTGTGTGTGTGTGTGTGTGTGCGCGTGTGTGCATGCGTGTGTGTGCGTGCGTCTCTGTGTGTTTGTGACGGGCTTCCCCATCATCCCTGCAGCTGACCTGAGCGTGGAAGACGTAATTACTGGTTGTGATCAACAGTGTGATAAAACTGTTGGGTTTTGCACAAAGCAACCGGTGGCCTGTTGTGTGTCTGGCTTGGGGCTCCTAGTTGTTACCTCAGTGAGTAAAGAGAGGTGAGTGAGCAGAGGCCCTCTAATTCACGTTTTGCAGTAGAGTTGAAGAAGAATCCCCTGCTGGAGCAACACCTGTTAGTTATCTCTACACGGAAAGTCTTCATTTGATAATGAAACGAACAGGTGAAATATTTTCCATGTTGGTGTTGTTATCGGTCAAAGTTACCAGTTAGTGAAAATTACAGTGGCGGCGGAAGCCAAACGTTAACTCAAATATTGTGTGAATGATTCTCGTCTGAAGCAGTTGAACAGTCTCACGGTCTCTTCCATGCTACACACTGGGATACCATTCATGGGTCTAGATACAGCGCCCACCGTACGGCCTCAGACCTTAACACATTGATGCTGATGCAGATCGTTTAAGTGGTGAGGGTGATGGGAGCCCCAGCTGAAAGGTTCTGCGTTTGATCCCCAAAGTCCAGTCTAACTGCAGGCATCCCCGGGCAAGATGGCCAGCTCATTAATTACACACATATTAACACTAAAAGGAATAATGAAGGAAGGAAGGAAGGAAGGAAGGAAGGAAGGAAGGAAGGAAGGAAGGAAGGAAGGAAGGAAGGAAGGAAGGAAGGAAGGAAGGAAAAACAATTAATGACTTAATAGTAGTGTAATAGTAATGTCTTAATGTTAGCTCGTTTTTTCCTGCCAAATGGGTGCATGCATTCAATGTGTACACAAGCGACCATTGTGGACACGCTGCAGACATTTCACACGGTGTATTGATGCGCCTTGTTAGGGGGCGGAGGTTTGTGGCGCACCATCACTGCTGAGAGAGATGGAGGTGGAAGTGGAAACTGAAGCCAAGAGATACATCGAGCTAAAGGTCATAACGGTGAGACGCTCGTGAAACAAATGCTATTTGTGTGACTCCATTTGAACTGCGCCTTTCCAGCAAAATGTCATCTTCATTAGGGCTAACGGGGTGTTACGGAGAACCTACACTCTGTAATGCAGGCCTTGAATGTGGTCACTGCACTGGTGAAAAAGGAGTTGATTTTTTTTTTGGGCTGCTGAAAGTTGTATTCAAATGAACCAGTACATCTCTGCCAGTCAACTCAGATTCTGAATGAGTAACATCATCAAATCCCTTGTGTGTTTGTTGTCACCAATGACATGTTCACTTAATTTCAGTCCCAGATTATTTCAAATGGATTGTGTTTGAAGGATGTGATGACTTTTGACACATGCTTGCACGCGTTTAGAAAAGTTACATTAGTGCAACCATCAAGGTGATAATCCACTTGTCCTTGATTCAGGAGCTATATTTGATAAAGATGTATGGCATGCAGAGGTCTGTGAAGATGTCTCGCGATTGCCATAAAACAAGGCCAATCTATGCGCCTCTTGAACTTTGTTGGAGGGAGTGGTAGTTTGGAGTCGGCCAGAGAATTGTGGGAAACGTTGCAGAGTGACGACCCAGGTGCTCGCGCTCTGTGATCTTGGCTAATAATGATCTTCTGAACGAAATAACAAGAAACAGCTGAGCCTGTAATCAACACGTAGCCTACTCTTATGTCCGTGCCGTTCAGCATTCTGAACGGAAAAGCTGTAGATTCCACGCGTATTCTCAGCCGTTGTCGTTTGATACTCAATTGTAAAACATATTTTTTCCCCCTTCATGTCTGATCAAAGGCCCTATAGCATGTAGGCTAGGCTAGCGGTGTAAGGGTGAGGGTGCACTACCGTTTCTGCAGGTTGCAGGCACTGTCCCGATTCCCCCCCCCCCCCCCCCCCCCCCCCCCCCCCCCCCCCATTCTCTGTGTTTTATTGGAGGGTTTACTGGAAAACAGTAAATACCATTTATCTCTCCTGGAGACCTCAACTCTGCCCCTCTCTGTTGCCTGTGGTGATGCGGTGAGATTTTATTTTCGGTATACATCTTTACCATCTAGATTGATAACGGCAGGGTCATCGCTTTCAGGTCTACAGGGAGATTCATAAAAACAACATTGGCTTGAGGGAAGGTCAGCGCTTTTTGTTATTATTGTCTCTATCTGATTAAAGCTATATAAATCTCTCCATCTCTCTCCCTCTCTCAATTTGCTTTTCCTCTCTCCAACACGCGCGCGCGCGCGCGCGCACACACACACACACACACACACACACACACACACACACACACACACACACACACACACACACACACACACACACACACACACACACACACACACACCGACTGGATATTAAAGAACTGTCACCTATACAACATGTTTATTGTTTGTTTCTATTATTTTTCTTTTATTCGGTCTTTTCCCCCCTCCGTGCACTCTGTTTTCCGCTCTCTCTGTCCTCCAGCTTTACGGGCAGTCATCAGTGTAATCAGTTGGATGTGAATAGCAATCGTGGTGGATGCTCAGACCCCACCTCTCAGAGAACGTCAGTGCAGCTATCCATTCACAACGAGGCGGTGGAAACAAGCCTTTCAGCATGGGCCAATAAACTAAACAGACGGGCGGTAGGGGTTTCACGCCGGCTGGCAATGTTTGAAGTTAAAACTCCTCGCTGTTCTAGCTGAGTTGCCTATGTCGCCTCCCAGACCACGTTTGTACCGGAGTCCTCGCTTGGACATGCTGTGACTCCCCGCGCATTGGATGCCATGTTTTAGAAGCGGAGTTTTAATTCAGCATCACTTGGATATTATTGTCTGTTTTTGGTCGTTTAGGAGGATACATCCGCTGCCATGATGTTCTACTATGGACTTCTCCTGTGTTTTTGTTGCACATGTGTTGTTTGGGCACAGCCGGACAGCTCTGGATTATTTTACGCACTGAGGTCTGAACTGTCAGAAGATACAATTTTGGTCGCCAATAACGAAATACGCGCACCTTTCGGGAGAACTGTTTTCATTGACCCTATAAACGATCTGGTGATTCAGACCGAACCTGGCGATCGGTGCAGCATCACTGTTTTGGATAACGACCCGCTATCACAGAGGCCCGGGCAACTCTCTCCCAAAAAGTTTCCGTGTGATTTTGGTCCTAACTACGTGACATACTCTCACTTCGGGTCGAGGAGCCCGGCCAAGGACCGAGTGAGACTGCAGCTAAGGTACGATACGCAAACAGAAACCGTTATCATCCCGTTTATGATGGAAATAGAGGTGATTTTTACGCAGCTAGAGTTACTCACCAAAAACATGCCTCTGACTGTTGATAATTTCAAAGGGATAAGTAACCCGATTGACAAAAAGGTTTTAGAATTCACATATGACAGAGACTCTCACAGATGCGAGGTGACATCGCTGTCCAGTGGCAGCGCGCTACCTAGATATGGCAAACTCATTGACGGGGGGAAACTTGCGAACATGATGGACTGTGACGAATTCACCCAGGCTGACATTCGCTATGAGCACACATTCAACCGCAAATCCCCAAACAGAGATTATGCCCCCATGGTAGTGGAACTGCGCGATAAGGAAGGCAATCTAGTCAAACAAGAATATTTTCATCTCATGATTCGCATCAGAGAGGGAGCGGAGAACACGCCACCAAAGCCGAGCTTTGTGTCCATGATGATGATGGAAGTGAGCCAATTTGTACTGACAGCTCTCACCTCTGACATGATTGCTGCTGAAGACGCCGAGTCAGACCCAGAAGAGCTCATATTCAACATCACCTCTCCCCTATCGTATGAAGAGGGCTACATAGTCAGCACCGATGACAGAAACCTCCCAATCACATCTTTCTACCAGAGAGATTTGATGGAGCTCAAAATAGCGTACAAACCCCCCTCCCTCGACTCAGATACCGAGAGGATCTTCCAGATGGAGTTTGAGGTCGTGGACACGGAGGGGGCCCTCTCCGACCCGTTCGCCTTCATGATC
The DNA here is from genome assembly GCA_026745465.1 of Lota lota. Lineage (NCBI taxonomy): Eukaryota > Metazoa > Chordata > Actinopteri > Gadiformes > Lotidae > Lota > Lota lota. Next base: position 1,547,867 of record JACYXH010000575.1, read on the forward strand.
GTCGTGAAACCCATGAACTCCATGGCGCCCGTCGTGACCCGTAACACAGGTCAGCTGCTGTACGAGGGCCAGTCCCGGCCACTCTTCATGTCCCAGAACCTGGAGATCAGCGACGAGGACAACCTGGATGGCGTCCGGATCACCGTGGTCGACGGGCTGCGCCACGGCGACCTCAGGGTGCTCGGCCTCCAACGGAAGTTCTTCACCCCGTCCGACCTGACCTCCGGGATGGTCGTGTATCAGCACGACGGGAGTGACACCTACAGCGACAACATCATCTTGAAGATGTCGGATGGCAAGAACGAGGTGGAATTCCTCTTCCCCATCACCGTCGTCCCCACCGACGACGAGCCGCCAATCATAAATGCAAACACGGGCCTGGTGCTGTTCAAGAACCAGATGATGCCCATATCCACGCCGATGCTCAGTGCAGCCGATATCGACTCTGAGGATTCGACTATCAGGTTCACCGTCGTTCCTCCATTGTCCACCATCGGCGTGGTGCTTCTGAGGCAGTCGGATGCCCCCGAGGATCCTTCCTCCTGGAGGTTCAACGCAGAGGATGAGCTCTACGAGAAGGAGGTGACGGAGTGGCAGCAGAAAGACATCGCGGACGGGAAAGTGTTTTACAAGCACACAGGCCCCCACAATGCAGACCCGGTGACGGATCAGTTTGTGTTCACCGTCCAGGATGACAACGACCCGCCTAATGAATCAGCACGCAGTGCGTTCATCGTTAGAATCTTACCCGTAGATGACGTCCCCCCTGAGCTGTTCCCCGGCACCACCTTGCAGATGACCGTTCACGAGTACCAGCTCACCGCTTTCAACAAGGACGTCCTCCGATACACTGATCTAGACTCCGAGGACCGCGATCTCAAATACACAGTCGTCCAGCCCCCCGCAGACATGGACGAAAACCATCCGGTTCGGTTCGGCACCCTGGTTCTGACAGACCGCCCCGATCGGGAGGTCACCGAGTTCACCCAAGCCCAAATCAACCATCACAAGGTCTCCTACAGCCCCCCCGACGTAGAGCTTGGCATCACAGCCCGTGTAGTGCAGTTCCGCTACTCTGTAGAAGACACAGCCGGCAATAGTGCGGAGGGCACCTTCGTCATCTTCCTCCAGCCGGTCAACAACAAACCCCCTCAGATTACCAACACCGGCTTCGCTGTGTTTGAGCGGGGTGTGCACATCATGTCCGTTGCAGAGCTAGACTGCGCGGACCCTGACACAGACAGTAAAAAGATTACCTTCAACCTCAGCCAGGCCCCTAAACATGGCCAGATCCAGCTGGCCTTTACTGACCTCGGCAAAGGACAGGCCTTTAATCTGGAGGATATCTCGGAAGGGAAACTATCCTACATTCAAAACGGAGACGAGACAGTGAGCGACGAATTCCTGTTGGACGTCAGCGACGGCATCCACGTCGTCACGGTGACAGTGCGCGTCGCGGTGAAGCCCGTGGACGACGAGACCCCGACCATCAGCCTCCCCGCGGGGACCGTCGGATCCCACATGGACGTGCTGGAAAACGGCGCTACGGAGATAACGACCAACGTCATCCAAGGCAGTGACGTAGACACCGATGACCTCCAGCTGACCTTTATAGTGGAAGACCCGCCGGCCATGGGGGAGGTCCTGGTCAAGGGAGTGCCTGCCTCCAGGTTCACACAGGCAGACATCATCAATGGCCTCGTGGTGTACGCGCACACCGGTGGCGAGATAGGCCTGGCGTCTTTGCGGGACGGCTTCAATCTGAGTCTCACCGATATGTCCGAGGAGTGGACAGTAGGCGGGAATAGGATCGACGGAGTCCGCGTCACTGTAGCTATTCTCCCAGTTGACAACCAGGCCCCCGAAGTAGACGTTGGGCTTCAATTCAGCGTCATTGAAGGCGAGAAATACAGCATCGGCCCTCAGTATTTGGACGCCGACGATAATGACACCCCCTCTGAAGATATCCTTTGCACCATCATTGTCCAGCCCACTGCTGGGTATGTAGAAAACATCTCTCCTGCACCAGGCTCAGAAAAGTCTAGGACAGGAACAGCGGTTAGTGCTTTCACCATTCGGGATGTGAGAGAAGGAAACATCTACTTTGTCCAAAGTATTCACAAAGGAGTAGAGCCAGTAGAGGATCGGTTCACGTTCAGATGCTCCGATGGCATTCATTTTTCCGAGACCTTGTTCTTCCCTATTGTGATAATTCCCACGAATGACGAGAAGCCTGAAATTTTCACACGGGAAATAGTTGTCATGGAAGGGATGAATGTTATTATAGACACATCGATTCTGAATGGAGCTGATGCTGACATTCCACCTGAAGATCTGACGTTCACAATTTATAAACCTCCCAAACACGGGGCTATTCTGAACCAATTATCCACAGGCTCTGTTTTGGTAAGCAACTTCACTCTGGAGCAGATTAGGGAAGCTTCGAGTATCATTTATGAGCACGATGACTCTGAAACGGCTGAGGACAGCTTTGAAGTAATTCTCACAGACGGAAAATATTCTGTGGAGAAAACAGTGTTGGTTTTGATCATTGCCGTTGACGACGAAACTCCAAGAATGGTGATTAATGATGGCCTGGAGGTAGAAATAGGAGAGTCTAAAGAGATCAACAACAAACTTCTTAAAGCTACAGATCTAGATTCAGATGATAGCACACTCACTTATATCATTCGATTTGGACCCGGTCAGGGTCTTCTACAGAGGACGACGCCTCCAGGCGGGCTGGAGAACATAACGCTGGGAATGAACTTCACCCAGGCTGAGGTTGACAAAGGGTCCATCGTTTACACACACAATGGTCAGGAGGGCGTACGGGACCTGGTCAAATTCGATGTCACAGATGGCATGAACCCACTGATTGACCGGTACTTCTACATCACCATCGGCAGCATAGACATGGTCTTCCCTGACGTGATCAGTAAAGGAGTTTCCCTCAAAGAAGGTGGCCGAGTGACGCTGACCACAGACCTTCTGAGCACCACTGATCTCAACAGCCCTGATGAGTACCTTGTCTTCACGATCACCAGGGCCCCAGTCAGGGGCCATTTAGAGTGTACAGACACGCCTGGGATGCCCATCGTGTCGTTCACTCAGCTCCAACTGGCTGGCAGTAAGATCTATTATCTCCACACCTCTGACGACGAGGTCAAAATGGACAGTTTTGAATTTGAGGTAACCGACGGATTCAACCCGGTGTTCCGAACCTTCAGGGTGTCGATTATTGATGTTGACAACAAGAAACCGGTCTTAACGATTAATAATCTTCTGGTCACCGAGGGACAAAGTAAGCTCATTACGCCCTTTGAGCTCAACGTGGAGGACCAAGACACGGCAGAGGCGATGCTGAAGTTCACCGTCACCCAGCTCCCGGTTCACGGTAAATTGCTCTACAACCAATCGACACCGGTTACCGGCTTCACCAAGCAGGACCTCAACGAAAACCTCATCACCTACAAACACGACGGCGACGAGTCACCGGAAGACTCATTTTCCTTCACCATCACGGACGGCACACACTCTGACTTCTACGTGTTACCCAACACTGTCTTCGAGACTCGCCGCCCTCAAACCATGAAGATCGCCATTGTGCCGTTAGACAACGGCGTCCCCCAGATCGTTGTGAATAAAGGGGCGCCCACTTTGGCCATCGTGTCCACGGGTCATCTGGGCTACACCCTCAGCTCCAAGGTGTTGAAGGCGGAGGACCTGGACAGCGACCCCGCCTCCGTGCTGTTCCACATCACCACCCAGCCCATGCACGGTGACATCATCAACCTGGGACGCGGGAACGACTCCATCAGCACGTTCAGCCAAGGTAAAAACTTTTCTCTAAATTATAATGAAATAATGCAGCAATTTTATTATGTAAAATAATATTCGAGTGTCACATTTCAGACCACTCAACATAAGACCGGATTTTGCAACAAAGTCATAATTCATGTTGTTTTGGATGTTTGTTTATTTCCTAACACATCTGTTTGTACTTAGTGTTACTACCGTTGTTGTTTTTTTTGCCTGGATGTAATGTTAGACACCTGGCAGGGAGATGCATTTACAGCGCTCCTCTGCGTTTAGTCTGCGGTGTGCAAATTATTATAAATATATATTATATTGCTTGTTACTAACACTCTGAATACAGTCAGTCGATAATATCATGCTCACAATCATCTGTTTACTTTATTATTGTTAAAACAGTGTACGTAACCTCAACATATAATCTGGAGAGAACGGTAAAGTCTCAACCTTTCCTGAACCCTGCCTGTGGTGGTTTTAATCCACAATGAGGACGACCTCAACATATGGAGGAAATGATTCATCAAGTCTGTGACAACTACTGGCTTGGATATGTTAATAGTTAATTCATAGGCCTGATTTAGACGTGCCTTGATCATCAAATCATAATTAACGTGCGGAAGCACAGAGTCCGACCGCCGCATCACGTAAATGGCTTATGGAGGTTTTAAAATGAATAATTTACAGCTGCGGCTCTGTGAGGGGAGAGGTTCCCCCTTCGGGGCGCTGTACAGCGGTTTGTTAAATGAAGCATGGCGCCAAGCAAAGGGATCAAGCGGGAAAGGTCAGCCGCCGTGCAGCAAGTGACAGGGCGCCATCGGAGTACGGATGTTCCTGACGTTTATTCACCATCGATCCGTTTCAATGTTTTACTGTACGTTAAAATATAATTTGAACCGACCGGCAATACTTCCAACACACATCACGTACGATATTTGAGGCAGAGAGAAGGGCGCGTTCTACTAGTTTGTGCGCTACGCTCCTGTGATCTATTGAGTGCTATACGGGGCTAATCAATAAGGCTGTTGGGCTATTGGATTCAGGCTGAGGAACGTAGCGCAATTACCGTTCGGGTGTTCCTGTGAACCGCTGTGAGCCAGTGTAAAATTCAATGTGTTTGTGCAAAAGGAAAGAAAAAAATAAAGCAGATTCAGGAGATGGCTTGAGGCAGAGACTGAGTGTCCTGAGAGAGGACCCGATGGAGAGCAGTCTGTGTGTGTGTGTGTGTGTGTGTGTGTGTGTGTGTGTGTGTGTGTGTGTGTGTGTGTGTGTGTGTGTGTGTGTGTGTGTGTGTGTGTGTGTGTGTGTGTGTGTGATATACTGTATAGCGCCATGAGCCGAAAAGAGGTTGGGCGAGAGGTCGAGTGGGGGTTAGCGGCGATGAAGGAAGAGAGCGAGGAAGAAAAAGAACCAGTCTCCAGTTATTTAGCATAGCCACCGCTAAGCCACTAACAACAGCCGCTGAATTTGAAAAAGTCTTGGAAGAGAGAGAGAGAGGAGAGTGTGAGACTGAGAGAGAGAAGGAGAGAGAATGAGGAAAGGAGAGGAGAGGAGAGTGTGAGAGGGAGCGAGAGTGAGACTGAGAGAGAGTGAGAGAGGAGAGAGAGAGAAGGAGACTGAACAGTGAGGAAGAGGGAGAGAGTGAGACACAGAGAGGGAGCGAGACTGAGAGAGAGACAGAGAGAGGGAGAGAGATAGGCGGACTAAGAGGTAGAGAGAGGAGAGAGAGAAAGAGAGAGAGATGGAAAGCAAACATGCTTGTCAGAGAAGGCAGCCAAGTGAAAGAGACTATCCCTCAGTCTGTATTTACACATGCGATTTCCAGGGCACGTCCCATGTGGCTTTTCCTTTAAATATTTGATGATGAAAGTGCCCCCATAGCTCACCCTGTTGACTTCATCTGCCATTGTCTTCTCTCCCTGTACCCCGTGCCTCAATTCATTTTTCAATGTTGATTTCATGTTTTCTTTAATGTGAACAAACTCTGTACCAATCCAGCATTGAAATACAGCTCACATTTCTGTTGTTAACGCAATAAGAATGACCTTCCTATCATAATTGCAAGGTTGATTTTAACCACAAAATTGCTAAGTTGAATAGCTATACAAATAAATATGGCTAATAATCCCAGTAAGATATTTGGTCAATACCTCCCTAATAGTCCATTCCAATGAGTGGCAAATGTGTAGCAAGCTGTGCTTTGGGGCTGCAGCTGAACAAGGGATGGTGTTTACTGTCGTATGAGTCTGTCAGCCACTGGTTTGGGACACAGGGGGCCTGGGCCTTTCATGTGTCGATGATGTTCGCTACACTGTAATAAACTATTCCAGAGCCTGTGGAAAAGTGCAAACACAGCCCTGTAATTCAACAGAAGTCAAGGACGGGAAACAGCTGCCGTTGCAGGTGCCCCCCTGCTTAGAATCCTGTTTTTAACATTCCTGGCCCCCGTGTGTCGTTTTGGCGATCCGTCGTCACCTGGCGGTTAAAAGACTTCCTGGCGGGAGACCACACAGGGTTTGCGGGGTCTTAAGCATTTTCTGATGGCCTCTACAGCGTCAGTCGTCTAGTATTACCAGCAGGGCGTATGTGAAGCTCGTTCTCCCCTGGTTAAGGGTGTACCACTGTCTCTCTCGGTGGTTATTAAGAGAAGCCGTTCGTGCTGAGGGTTGATAAGAGAAGCCGTTCGTGCTGAGGGTTGATAAGGGAGTTGAGTCAGAGTGTGATTGTGGACGGAGACCCCGCTGGCACGCTTGCAGATAGAGAGCGAGACTTCTTCTGTCATTTAAACATTAGGCTGACAGACAAGCATGCCACCAAGGCCCTTGAAGTGTGGGGGGAATAAAGGGATATATTTTAGCACAGCTTGAGTGGTCACACGAAAGATTCTTGCTTAACATTTCAAAGAAATCCGCATTGTTATGTGCGCCGAGTGATTTAGGTGTTATTTTTACTTGGATTGGATGACTGGAACAGTCCAATCATTAAAGAAATATTAATAATTCAAATGTGGCGGTATTACAAAAGTGATTTTATTCGATTGCTACAATGAACATGAATATATAAGTATACCTTAGTGATTCATTAGGGGTTATGATTCATGCCGTTATTTGTTTCTTGGGGGTGGGGTGGGGGGGGGGGGGGCGTTCACTCGTCACACATTTCACCAGTGGTGTTTACTGGTTCTAATGACCGATATAATTCTGGATTATTTCATTTCAGCCAACATTGACGACCTGCAGGTCTGCTATGTGCTGCACAACCAGGAGGACGTCACGTCGGACCACTTCCTGTTCTCCGTCCAGGACCACGGTAGGACACAGCTTGCTTTTTCAAGTCAAAGTGTGAAAATCTGAGTTGGTTATTTTACTGGGAAATCGGAGCAATCAGGCGCTCCTTTGTTGGATCAAAACAAAAACAAAACGAACAGGGCAAATTACAATCTTAAAGAACACATGTTGGATTCTGCTGGGAACAAGCGTGATGGTTACCACAAGCAGGCTGTTATTATCAAACTACATGAATGAGGAAAATCGTTTAGTCTTTATCAATTTTCATCCCCATTATCGCAGGTAAATCTCTACCAAACAAACCTTTTTTTAGTTCATCCCCAGATACAAAATAATAACCGGTAGCAGTGCTGCCAGTATAGCAGCCATTTGCAGCTGTAATGTTCGCATCATGGGACATGTAGAACTAATGGCTTTGATGCATCAACAAAAAAAGATTTCTCACTTTCAAGAAAAAGATAAATGAGATCACTGCTTCTCGGGATAGAGTCACCAGGATATATTGTCATCCAGGCAAAGAAAATGGGTTGGTGTTCAAAGTTACTTTTGAATAAAAACGTTTTTTGTCTTCTGTCAAGAATCTATGTGTTACGCGAACACAGTCATCATCAATCGTTTTTCCTTAACTCAAACCCTTTTTTTTCTTCATTTCATCTCATTGTCAGACTTCTATATTGTCAAAGAAAGATGGAGCTGTGTTAAATAAAAGCGCAATGCTTTTACTTAGCTGCTAATGGTTTCGGGAATAAGTACTTGATCCATTTGACAAAGCTTGCCACCTTGACGCGCTAATGCACCTACCGCCAGCGCTGTGTAGAATGCCGGGGAAAACAGACCAGATTTGGCCAGCCATTTGTCTGTGGGGCCTGCCTGCCGTTCTCTTTGGGTTATGTGGCACGTTGAATTGAACGATGTTATCTAGGGTAAAAAGGTTTAAGATGCCCTGAATTAAGATGCCTCTCTAAATTCACGCCGTTGGCTCTCCTGGCCCACTGTTGTCTTTGTGAGACAGACAAGGCAGCAGGTGTTTCGGGGTTGAACGAAACAAGGTTGGGTGTCATGTCCTGCATTGAGCAACGCTGTCAATCACGCCGTTCACGCCGTTCGCATAAAGCTCAATTGGCATGAATGAGTGTTTCCGTGGTAGACGTGATTGTTCCCCATAGACTACGCCACGATTCTGCCAGTTCGTCTCTTCCTCTGCGCAGGCTGCGCGTAGCTCTGTTGTCCTCGGCGACTTGGCTGCTCGGTGCTGCTCCAATTCTGAGGCCCGGTTCAGGAAAGCACTGTTTTCTGATGCAAATAGAACACCGAGACGGTTCAGCGTTGAAGCGTCTCCTGATGGATGTACTCTCTGAGAGGCAGCGCCGGAGCCAGACGCATGAATGTCTTTCGTGGACGTTTATTTAATCCTTGCCGACTCAGGTGCTGACCGTTCCAATTACAACGTATAAATGAATTTGTGTGGAGGATAGAGAACGAGTGAGAGAAAGAGAGAGAAAGAGAGAGACAGACAGAGAGAGAGAGATAGAGAGAATGAGAATTGATATATATAGAGGGAGATAATGTGTGTGTGTGTGTGTGTGTGTGTATGTTTGTGTGTGTGTGTGTGTGTGTGTGTGTGTGTGTGTGTGTGTGTGTGTGTGTATGTGTGTGTGTGTGTGAGAGAGAGAGAGAGAGAGAGAGAGAGAGAGAGAGAGAGAGAGAGAGAGAGAGAGAGAGAGGTTTCTATTTTCTTTATATCCTCCTTTTCATTTTACCCATATCTTTCTGTGTGGTTGTGTTTTGTATGTCTGGTCTTTATCGCACCAAAACACCGTAACAAAGTGCTTGTATGTGAAAGCGTACATGGCAATACAAGTCTGATTCTGAGAGGTGAGGAAAGAAGAGGCTAGAAAGGGGGAGACAGTGAGTGATGTGAGTGAGACACTTTCGGCGTTATCCAACAGGCAGTTTGAGCAGCAGAGACAAAGATTCAGAGGTGTTTCCGTGGAAGTGTCACTATCTGTAAGAAGCCTAAAATACTTCTGTTTAAAATGCAGTGTTATGCCACTTCTGCCTGTGCAAGAAAAACCCAAACATCAAATCCTGCAGCGCAGGGAGTTAACAGAGCAGTAGAACGGTTCCTCTGCTCTTTCTCATCTGCTTTGCAATCCACAGAGAATAGGTTAAATAGCAATAGTACAACACTGAATCATCATCCTTGAAAATAAGTCCAAAATGAAAAATGGAATTATGAAATGTGTGGTTAGAGTTGGTCTTAGATTAACATACCAAAGCAATCATTCCAGCTTTGACTGGAGAAAGTTGTTGTTGAAGTAGTTATTATTAGTTATTATTTGTGTCTCCATTTCTTCACGTCAGCTTTGAGTACCGGCTTTTAACATTTTACATAATTGATGCAAAAAAGAACAATGGAATCACTTCATTTATTAGCCTTTAGTTAATGATGAACTAACATAAGCCTTCAGTTAATGATTAACTAATCATTGAAAAAACATGTATATACTTTTGTAGATGATTAATAATTTCTATGTTAAAGGAATTACATTTTTCCACCAGCTGTGCTTTTGATTAGCCATTACAAGCTTTGTCCAAATAGACCCTCTAGTGACATCACAAGTGGGTTTGTCCAACCAGATGTATGATGGATCGATCAGCCTACCAGTTGGTACATTCCAGTGGTTAGGCTCTTTCATCTACAAATGTATATTAATGTTTTGTTGATGATTAGTTATTCATCAACTAAAGGTAAATAACTTATGACTGAAAGTTATCATAAAGTGTTACCCAAACGCAGTATTTTACTGTAGGTTTCTGAAATTGAGTGTCACATTTAATGGCATCCCAGCAGTTATATCATAATTTCCTCTGATAAACATAAGACATACCGGGTTAATATGCGAGAAAAATGTTCACGTGAGACGACAATACAGGGTTTCATGCTGTAATTGGGACACATAGTCGCTTAAATTCTCCGCTAAAGGTAACGCACGTATTTTGGTGGACCCCATCCAGAGGAAAAAGCAGGAAGCCGTGCCGAAACCACCACTAAACATGCTCATTCGCCTCATGCTGGTGTTTGAACGTAGCTCGAGCGTGTCTCTGTAACGCACCTGCACGCACATGGTCTCGCACGCACGAGGGAGCGTTTGCTGTAGGCCAACGAGAGTGTCAGGCCCGGGGCGAAAGGGAAGCGTTTGATATTTCAGCAGCCAGGCGATGCCTGCAGTAATGAAAGGCCCTGAGTGTGAGGATCTGTCCAGCGCTCTCGGGCAGCCGCTGGTAATTACGTGAGCCTATTACAGGCTTGTAAGCAGGGGGGGGGGGAAGAGTGGCAGGGAAGATTGGAGCCCCCTCTGTCACACCGCATCCAGGTGGGATGGCTGTTGTTAACTGTAAGAGCACAGGATAGAAACCCGGGCTCTTTCCCATGGTGGTCATTGGTGGAAATGAATGACACACAGCCCATCTTTGCTCAGTGTTTACCTTTTTGCTGGCCAAGACTGCTACACTTTGATTCCCGTTCACCTAAGAGTTCCCGCCAGTTGCCATAGCAGGAACTGGAGGTACCAGGCAGGAGGTTTTGGTGTGGTAAAACCTTTTCAACCCATACTGCTGCCCCTCTTAAAGACTCAACATAAATCAGGAGGTTCAGACGGTAAATGTTGACGTCTTATTTCCGTAGTTGTTCAAAATGGCCGTCAATGTTTGCCGCGACAAAATAAACCTTACCCTTTGACTTCCTCACCACGCCTCCTTTCCTCGTTCTCTTTGTCTGCGTCTGTGACTTTGGTTAAAACCTCACATCCCTTTTGTTCCACTTCTGTTTCTTCTACTCTACTCGTCTGCAGTTCCTGACATGCTAGTGTGCGCCCTCACAACAAAACGTACCCCTTAAAATATCTCCCCCAGGGGATATTTTGCCCAAATCGCAACCGACTTCCAACTGAATCAATACACCTAGCGAGGTAATGTCTCTATTTGTCGCCTTCGACAGCGCCTCCATATGAAGTCTAAAAACGAATGGGTGGCCTTTCGCGCTACGTTTTACTTTCTTTGCCCTTTCTATTTCCACTTTATTTGTAGAAAGGTAAAGAGAGACTGTTGTGACAGAGACCGTTTTTCTGTCATTCAGCTGTGTATCTGTGGGTGAGTGTGTGTGTGTGTGTGTGTGTGTGTGTGTGTGTGTGTGTGCATTCGTCTGAGTGCGTGCTTGAGTGTGTGATTGTGAGTATGTGATTGTGTGTGTGTGTGTGCACTCTTCTGAGTGTGTGCGTGTGTGATTATGTGTGTGCGTGTGTGTGTGTGTGTGGGTATGTGTTATTGTGTGTGTGCGTGCGTGCGTGCGTGCGTGCCTGTGTGATTGTGTGTGATTGTGTGTGTGTGTGTGCGTGTGTGATTGTGTGCAGGCCCACTAGAAGCTTTGATTTGTGTCTGCTTTCTTTCTCTTTCTTCACCACTAAAACACTGATTATGACTTTTGTTCATAATTTATCACACCGATCCAACAGATAGAAATCTGCATCTGAAACGCCGGTCGTCATGACCACATGATCCTGTTGGATCGAGCTATGACAGAACAATTAAATATTTGAACCGACAGACCTCAGGAATCGATTCAGCGAGATACACTCGAGGGTGACCCCTGTCCAGACTTGAAACGCATTAGCGGCAAAGTGTTGATTTTGCAGCTCTCCCCATTATCTCTATGTGATATCTTGCTTGCTGGAGGGCTGCAGTTGACAGACCGGACATGTCCCCTAAAAACCCCAGGAGCAAGCCTGCACTCGCTATTTCCATGGATACCAATTGTCCTTGTTAACCCCTGTGACCCCCATTGTTAACCTGCCAAAACAACGTTTACCTTTTCAGACACGCGCACACACTGACTCACTCACACATGCACTTAGAAAGGTTGTTTTTCCCGTCCTGATCTGCATGTGATAGGGTGGTGTTCCTTACAGCACGGTTCCAACAGGTCTGCACGTCTCTATCTACGCCTTCTCCTCGTCAGCCCGCCATCTTACCAAA
>JACYXH010000575.1:1562500-1627500 GCA_026745465.1 Lota lota
ACACACACACACGTTTCCTGTAACACCAGCCCCATGCCCTCCAGCTGAACAGTGCCCTACAAACCTGGGTCTAAGCCTGGGGGGGGGGGTGGGGGGGGGGGGGGGCTGCTGATGACAAACCCTGCCCCCGGAGAGATCAACCATCATGCACAATGCTCGGGGCACAGCCTAAATGCACTGGGACACGCATACGACTGCACACACACACACATACACACACACACACACACACACACAGACACACACACATGAATACGCCTGCACACACACACACACACACATGAATACGCCTGCACACACACACACACACACACTTACACAAGTACACAAACACACACACAAACATGCATACGTCTGCACACGCACAAACACACACTCACTCTCTCAATCACACACAGAGCCAATACACAAACACTAACACCAGCAGTCTTCCTCCAACTGATTTCCAAAGTGACATTTCAATCTGCCGACTGCATGGACACACACGTTCAAACTGCTGGCAGGAGAGGCTCCTCAGTGTAAATACAGTCTACTGCTCTCTATACCATAATCTTCTTCTTCTAGTTCACTGATTCACTTTACTTTAAAAAGAAATATTCAAAGGGCAGGCTGGTAGTGAACTTTGAGTATGCAAGTGTGCGCGATAAAGGTCAAGGTGTTGGAATTACCTAATCAGATAAAGGCAGTCTTAAGCAGTCTTTGTCTGGATGTGTGATGTAGACCTAGAATCACACACACACACACACACACACAGAGTCACACACTTGTGCACACACCCACACACACACACACACACACACACACACACACACACACACACGGCGCGCTTGGTGCATGCATGCACACACACACACACACACACACACACACACACACACACACACACACACACACACACACACACACACACACACACACACACACACAGGGGCTCAAGATGTTTGCTTCATTACAGAGAGGATTAAAGCATTACATACTGAATATTCATTATGACGGATTAATCCACACAGTAAATATACAGACATATAGAAAAACAACTTACTGCATGTCAGTATTTTATTATTGTAATCATTATTAACCTATGCACATTATAACAACCCTTTTTTTATATCTTTGGTTAGACATGTATGTGTGGGTTCTTTTCGGAATTTCGAAAATACATATTGGGCTTTGTAGTTTCAATTCCTTTTTCATCCGAAAATAGAACTAGAAGGCTTTGAAGAGGTGTGATGAATAAAATAGTTCAAATGACGGCGGCGCCATCAACAGTTCTGTCGAACGCAGTCCCGGCCCGTATGCATCGCTCCGTGAAGCTTGTCCTAAATAAGACAACTACACTAGCGCACCCTTTCATAGCAAACAGAACTAACGCGTGGACAAACGGAGGCCGGTGCATTTCGTTCTTTGTTCTGTGCTGTTCCCCTTCCTGTTGACGGACGACAGAGGATAATTAGAGTGGAGAAGCGCTGTGCGCGTCTGTTTCCTGTTTCAAATAGAAGAAACAAAAGCACTTATCCCCTTTGTCTGGCGCGGCGTGAGGAGAGCGCACATTTATTGTATTGCTTACTTGATAATCACTTTTTAATCTCTGAGGTGTTTTTAAACATTGCGTAAAACACACAGATATGGAAAATAATGCCTTTATCCGAGGGATTATATTTTCCGAGTTATTGAATTTCTGTTTATTTGTGTTAACCCATCGTTATTGTGATATAGCCACATCGTTATAAAAAATACCAGAGTCAAATGGTAAATAAGCACATCGTTACTGTGACTTAACAGCTGTATACCAGCTTCCTGTGGAGCACTGCTCTTCACATTAAAAGCGGGCATAGGAAGCATGTGCCTCTGCCGTATCACAGGGTCGCACTGATCCGTACACGACGTCCACTACCAGAACGCCAAGAGCCCTAATTGTGAGAGATGGATGGAGTGAAGTGAAGCAGTAGTGAGAACAATTTGAAGGTTAGGTAGGGTTTCTTTTTGGCTTGGTCAGCAGGTGTCAGGTAGTCAGATGGACTTCAGGAAGAAAAACAAAGAACATAGAGACTGAGTTAGATCCACTAGAGTCACACACTGAAAATAGACACGTACACGTACACACACACACACACACACACACACACACACACACACACACACACACACACACACACACACACACACACACACACACAGACATACACACTCACACGTACACACACACGCACACATACACACTCACACATACACACAGACACGCACACACACATACAGACACACATGCATGCCATATACACAATCACACACTATCTCTCCCATAGAAAAACCAAATCAATTGTGAGTGTGTGCGTGTGTGTGTGTGTGTGTGTGTGTGTGTGTGTGTGTGTGTGTGTGTGAGTATGTGTGTTCCCCCAACGTCCTATTTAAAGTGTGTTTTCCCCGCGACCCTCTGGGCTTGGGTGAAGTGCTGATTAATTTATATTGACTGTCTCCTCAGCTCAGCACATCGCCCTAACACTAAACTCTTCACCTCCACTCACTTCCTGGCTGGCTCTGCACACACAGACAGTGTGTGTGTGTGTGTGTGTGTGTGTGTGTGTGTGTGTGTGTGTGTGTGTGTCTGTGTGGTGCATGCCTGCGTGTATGTGTGTGTAAGAGGTATACAAATGTAGACTTATATATTTATATAAACTATATATATGATATATTTTTGTGTGTGTGTGTGCAAGGGGTGGAATATATATAATGTACATTTGTGTGTAGGTAAGAGGGGGGTGAACAGGATTAATAATGCACATTGTACAGTATATTTTTGTGTTTTCATGTGAGAGAGAAAACGAGAGTTATGCAGGTACCTTGTCTGTGTGTGCATGTTTTTGTCTGTGTGTGCGTATCTCTGTAGGTGTGTGCACATTCTTTGACTGTGTATTTACTTATGCGTGTGTGTGTGTGAGTGTGTGTGAGCAACAGAGAGAGTGAAGGCTGAATGACTATAATATGCTAGAGTGCTGCCTCAAGTCAAAGGACACATTTAAGACCCTGTGTGCTGACCAACCCAAACTAAATGCTTCTTTAGAAGAGCCACGTAGGATTCTGGCACACACGCACACAACAACAATTTATACACACACACTAATGCTTTCCGTTGTCAATGTGACTGCAGCACACAAACACACGCACTCACACTCAGTCACTTACTCACACCCACATTAATTCTCTCTCTCTCTCTCTCTCTCTCTCTCTCTCTCTCTCTCTCTCTCTCTCTCTCTCTCTCTCTCTCTCTCTCTCTCTCTCTCTCTCTCTCTCTCTCTCTCTCTCTCTCTCTCTCTCTCTCTCTCTCTCTCTCTCTCTCTCTCTACATTTCTCTCTCTCCCTCACTCACTCGCTGTCTCTCTCTATATACATTTCTCTCCCATATAGACGTAGACGCACACACACACACACACACACACAAAGACAGATGCCCCGACACACACATGTGGGCATGCCGACACACCATCAGACCCACCGCTCAATGGGGCCTGCTGTTCCTTCCTACACAGACGTACAAACAACCCCTGGCCGTCGTCTCGCGGTATCTCTCTGTTTCCACAATGTTGTCTCTGTCTCTATGTCCACACTTCCTTCCCCCTTGTGTCATGCGGCCCATTTAGCTGTTCCCCGTACGGCATCCCTCCGACTATCTTGCTTGTTGAGGCAAACGGCAATAGACCAATGCCAACACCGCTGTTTACCCAGCTAATTTTCTTCCCGGCAATATCAACGAACTGCTCAGGGGAAAAACTGATAGCGCAGCGCTACACGTCGGTTAGCACAGGGAGAGGTGGATTGTTTTCTTCGAAAGCTGTTGCGATTGGGTGAAGGTTAAACTTTGGGTTTGCATTTAAATGTTAATAGGGTTGACGCAGAACAGGTTGGTTTGCTGACCACAGGTGAGAAGAGATTAGTGTCTCAATGTTTGATTTTTTCTTTCATGGATCCATTGTTATTCTGTGTGAATCTGTGAGATGATGTGCGGAAATTTGGTCTGCACGCTGCGTATTATTCTCCCCTGGCTGTTATAATATCATGGTATAAATGCTATACAATGTTATAATTGCCCCCTTGGGTCATAAAAACGATATATTCTTTCTTTTTTTTCCGACTTTCTCATTTGGTTTCGTAAAACCAAGAAAATAGGCGTATGTTTGACCCAACACATTGAACAAGAAGGCCAGGGGCCGACCATGCGTTCACACTCACAAGTAATTTAATAAAGACTTAGAGCTGAGGGGGGTCGGCTAGGGGTCAGGAGGTAGAGCGGGTTGGTAACCGGAAGGTTGTTAGTTCGATCCCCGGCTCCTCCTAGCTGAGTGTCGAGGTGTCCCTGAGCAAGACACCCATCCCTAACTGCTCCTGATGAGCGAGCTGGCTGTCGCCTTGCATGGTTGACTCTGCCTTCGGTGTGTGAATGTGCGTGCGTCTGCTAAATGCCCTAATGTAATCTGGCAATACTGATTTCATCTGTTTTGAATTCTCTACGGATGGAGAATGAGGGCTTACGGTTTATTGTTCTGATGGAAAGTATTCCACTTAAACAAGATTCATACACATCATTGTATAATGGAGCAACCATGTTGCCACAAAGTGTAGTCAATCAGAAAATCTGATTGGGTAACACATTTGATTAGTTGTAATTTTTTTAATGATGTGAAATCCTAAAACCAATACACCTCACTAAACAGCCGTGATCTGTTTGGCAAACAGAATAACTAGGAAAGTGAACAAGTGTAATCAGCTTTGGTTCACAATCTAACCAATCTTCTTCTCAATAATCTTACATTTACATTGTCCCGCCCCATCCACGGTCTAATTGGTGGTTGTATAGCTCTGACTACAGGCCAGCCAATGCTGCGGAAGAGGGCTGTGTCAACAATAGTGTCAGCCACCTGCCAAGTGGTCCATTATGTGGAGGGAAAACTCCACTAAATTCATTCCAAAATAAATGACAAACCATATTTACATCATAATTTACAATTTCATCTTTAAACCTCTCTATAGGGGGAAAAAGGCAAAGGTGATTATACAAAACTTCAAAAACGTTATGTGTGTGCTTGTTATTTACAATATAAATTTCAACTATGAACATTTAATCAATCGAAATAAGACGATAACATTCTCCTCAGAAAAGGAGGAGATTGTACAAAACTCCTAAACCTGCTGGTGCTAGACCCTATAGGGCTAAACTCCTAAACCTATTGGTGCTAGACCCTATAGGGCTAAACTCCTAAACCTGTTGGTGCTAGACCCTATAGGGCTAAACTCCTAAACCTGTTGGTGCTAGACCCTATAGGGCTAAACTCCTAAACCTGTTGGTGCTAGACACTATAGGGCTAAACTCCTAAACCTGTTGGTGCTAGACCCTATAGGGCTAAACTCCTAAACCTGTTGGTGCTAGACCCTATAGGGCTAAACTCCTAAACCTGTTGGTGCTAGACCCTATAGGGCTAAACTCCTAAACCTGTTGGTGCTAGACACTATTGGGCTAAACGGCCATGTTTTGTATCCAGGCGGGAACAGGCTGACGGGGCAGCGGTTCCGTCTGGACTGGGCTTGGATCTCGCTGGAGAAGGAGTACTACGTGGTGGACGAGGACGACTCGTTCCTGGAGCTGGTCCTTAGGCGCCGGGGCTACCTGGGAGAGACGTCTTTCATTGGTCAGTCCATCTGTCAATCAACCCTTGTATGTGGTTATTCTGTCTGTCTGTCTTGTCTTTCTATACTGTCTGTCTATCTGTCTGCCCTCCCCTCTGTCTGTCTGTCTGTCTGTCTGTCTGTCTGTCTGTCTGTCCTTTATGTCTGTCCGTCCATCTCTGTCTGTACTGTCTGTCTGTCTGTTTATATTGTCTGTCTCTATGTCTGTCTACATGGTCGGTCTGTATGTCTGTCCGTCTAATGTCTAGCGACTTCTTTACTTATGTTTGATGGCTGGCGGACGTTTGGTTCATAAGTTCATTGTAAAGGTCAGTCCGTTTTTTTCTTTTTAATAAACAGTAGGCCTACAGCACTAAGGAACCGCACCAGAGTGATTTGTGATTAGCCGTAAGCCACTGGTGTTTAATAAAAGGGTCAACTCTTTATAGACCTTTTCTTAATACGAGTGTAATAAGAAAACATAGTTCCACGTGCTACGAACATAATACTCTGGGTCCGGCTGTTTCTAAAGAAAACGTGGAGAATAGCAGCATGAGAGGAAGTATTGAGAAGCGGATAAACTAGCTACAAGTCAAGAAGCCACACGGTGCTTTTCAGTGCATAAAAAACTAAGTGGTTCGTTTTACCATTGATGTGTTATGATTGCTGTGGTGGAGGAGACGGCTGTAAGCTGGTTTTACACTGCGCTATGTGTCGCTACGTCGTGTCGCTAATCCCTGTGAAATGAGAATTTTAGGCATTAGCATTCCACCATGACAGGAAAATGCTAGCGTCTGTTGGATCTGTGGTGGGGTGAATGCAGGGATGTGTGGAGGATAGAGAGGGACATGATATGATGGGCAAGGGGACGCACGCACAGACAGACATAGAAACAGATAGTTAAATAGACAGACAGACAGACAGGTGGTACAGATAAGCAGACAGTCAGAGAAACTGATAGATAGATGGATAGATGGATAGATGGGTAGATGGATAGATAGATAGATAGATAGATAGATAGATAGATAGATAGATTCTTATATAATATCAACTAGAGGAGGAGGAGTATTCTCCTCCTCCTCCAGAGGTCCCAGCTGTGCTCCTCACTCTGATCTCTGACTGACTGACTGGCTCCTCGTTACCACACAGGCTCTCCCCCACCCTTCCCCCCCCCCCCCTCCACCCTACCCCTCCACCCTTCTCCTCTCATCTTGTTATCTCTTTCCTTCTTGTCTCCTCTTTCTGTCATTCCACACTGAATATCATTCTTTTCATATCATATTTACACTGAATGTGTGGTTATCTTCCTCCACTCTAGCCCCCCCCCACACACACACACACACCTGTTGGCTGTGCTCATCGAAATATGTTTTTATTAATAAATACTATAGAAAATATATCTTATAGTTTCTGTTCCCCCTCTCTCTCTCTCTCTCTCTCTCTCTCTCTCTCTCTCTCTCTCTCTCTCTCTCTCTTTTTGTCTGTGTCTTCCACATAACTTTTTCTCCACTTGCCTCTCCTCTCCTCTCCCTATCTCTTTCATCTCTTCATGCCACTAAATCTCTTCTCTTCTTGTGTCCTCTTTCCTTTCCTCTACCATCATCTCCACCTCTCCCACTCCCGTCTTTTGCCATTCTAAATCCTTTCCACCCCCCCCCCTCTGTTCTCCCCCACATTTTCTCATCTCGCTTTCCTTCACATATCTCTCTACAGTCCTATGTTGCAGAAGAGCGAGAAGAAAGGAATGAGCAGCGAGGACTGAGGAGGGGGAGGGAGGAGGTTAAAATGGAATTGAATCTATCATATTATATTTCTTCCCTCTTTGGCATAAGTCACGGCCCCAGCCTCTTCACCCCTTCCAATTCTGTTTGCATGCACGGATTGTGCTGGAGCTCTCTCTCTCTCTCTCTGTCTCTCTGTCTCTCTCTCTCTCTCTCTCTCTCTCTCTCTCTCTCTCTCTCTCTCTCTCTCTCTCTCTCTCTCTCTCTCTCTCTCTCTCTCTCTCTCTCTCTCTCTCTCTCTCTCTCTCTCTCTTTCTTTCTTGTCAGCTTGAGAGGGAGAGAGAGGGTGAGGCAAAAGTGAAAGCCATTGTACAGGTTAAGAGAGGCATGTGTGTAGGTGGGGCGTGAAGCCAGGTTTCTCCCAGCTTTGTGGTAATGCTGAGTGGGTTCCCTACAGTAAAAAGTACAAAGAAATTCAACAAAGAAATGCTTTTTCCTCGTGTTTATCATTTCTACGAGTACAAGACTTGGCTGGCACACGCACAAACCACAGACGCGCGCTACACACACTCACACACACACACACACACACACAAACGCGCGCACGGGCTACACAGATTGTCGTCTTAACGATGTAGAATGAATTAAAATGCAGTGGCTTTTGAGTTGTTTTGAGTTCTGTTGCTGCCCTCGAGGATGCCTTCAGACCTTTTGTTAAAAGGAAAACACACAACACACCATTAGCAGCGTCACTTAACGGTTTGAATTCCCATAGAATTGAAGGATCCCAGATCCCAGTCATTAGGAGGCCTTGGACATATGCCATGTCAATCTACATCATTACAATAGATCGGTGTTCCAGGACCAGATTCTTCTGTGTCTGATCTTAAAATGTAAAACACAATCTGTTTCATAGATGTGTGTGTGTGTGTGTGTGTGTGTGTGTGTGTGTGTGTGTGTGTGTGTGGCAACTGCATTGAGTCTCCAGAACGATAAATATTGATGTGATTTGAAATGGGAAATAAACTTTGCAGGCATGAGAGAAAAGACAACATGATTTGTAAGATGTGTGGATTGTCACTACGACTTGAGCTGTTCTAGAAATAAAGTAAAATCACTGTCTAAAAATAAAAAGCAATATACCTTCAGGCCATATTTAAACGAGCGGATTTCGCACTAACAAGAACCTTTCTTAGCAAATAATAATATCAGTTTGGGAAAAAACTTCCCTATAACTTGCATATAAAATACAAAACATAAGCACTCCAAGTCTTCAAAGCTCAAACCTGATTATATTGGCTATGTTACCAATATCCTCATTTTCAAAAATACAGCATTAGAAATAGTATTATCCGCAATAGAGAGCGAGGTTTGTAGTAGGCTATTCTGTCATCACCCCCATGTGGCTACTGAACCTGTATACAATAAATACAAAAATAGCGATTTTGGAGAAAGATGAACTACACCAATTATATTTCAGGGTTCAGATTCAGGTTATAGATTCTTGTAAAACCTTTGCTCAATCCAATATAGGGTGTTTGTGTGTGTGTTTTGTGTGTGCGTGCAAGTGTGTGTGTTTGTGTGTGTGTGTGTGCGTGTTGGTTGTGAATTTATGTTTATGCATTTGTGTATGTGGGCAGTGTGTTTATCCCTCTGCATTCATCTTTATGTTAATGCATGTCTTTGTATGTGTGTGTGTGTGTGTGTGTTTGCGTCTGTGTGTGTGCCTGTGTGTGTGTGCGCGTGTGCGCTTGTGTCTGTGTGTGTGTGTGTGTGTGTGTGTGATCTAACCGCGCCATCAACACATCAACTCCGTCACCCCTTTACTTACATCCGCGTTGGCACATGGACAAAAAAATAAATACAACAAATCTACGATACAAAACAAATAAATAATGATATTTTATTCAAGCCAGCTCCCCCGGCGTTTCTCTTCCCTGACAACCCGAGCGTGAGCGATGGCAGGCCGACATTACATGGTAAAGTAAAGATATGTTTTCGCACCGCGTGAGTTTCCTTGATGTCTCTTTGATGGGGCAGACCATCGACGGAGCCCGATCGAAGCTGGGGGGGAGGGTGTGTGTGTGTGTGTGTGTGTGTGTGTGTGTGTGGGGGGGGGGGGGGGGTTCCAGGGGGTTAGAAAACTCCGTGTCAGGCAGGATCGCAACTCTGTATAGACTCACATGAAAGACGGTGGTTTGAAAATGGAATATGAGTACATGAGCAAAAGTAGGAAACATACACTGAAACACACCCACCCACACACATGAACTCCACCGACCTCAAAAATGAATACACGCACACAATTGCTCTCACGCACACATACATGCACGCACACGCACTGACACACACACACACACACAACCATGCACACACTAACACATACCTATACCGATAAACATGAAGAAACACACACACACACACAGACACACACAAACCTGTACAAACACACACACACACACACACCAGAAACACACGTCACCCTAAGGGAGATCATCACGCATCTAATCCATCTCAGTTAGGTGGAATATTTAAAAGCCTCAGACACAAATTCATTTCACACCCACCTCGCTGCTCAGCTACTGCTAAGCCAATTTAAAAGAAATAGCATCTAGTCTCTTCACCCCCCCATCCCCCCCCCCCCCCCCCCCCCCATTCCCCCAACACTACCTGTCTCTGTGAACCACATTAAAGCATGTGAATATGCTTGTTGTTATCTGTTTCTGTCTCTCTTCGCACATCACACTTCAACTTTTGGGGTCCCATTTTAAACCCTCCCTCTCCTTGCCCAGTCATTTACACGTTTATTTCTTTTCAGGGCTATGAGAAGCAACGCGTGTACAGCGAAGTGGACACATTTCGATTGGGTTTCATGAAATAGGATGACGTTTAGGCAGCAGTTCCTATTACTATTATTATCTCCTAGAAGCTTTTATCCACAGGAATGATGGAGCAGGTGTAAGAGCATAGGGAACACGCCCTTAAGGGTGGCTTGGGGAATCGTTTGGGGGTTGAACCCAGACGTTTTCGGCCGGGAGGCAAATTTTGCCGCTACAAATCGTCCCCCTTCCTATGCATTACAGTGAATCTCAACAGAGTTTGTTAAGTGTATTGATCTGTGTTCCATTTCTATGTCTGTGTTATATATGTTTGTGATTGTGTTAAGATTTGTTTTCGTTGATTTATCGCCTGATTTCCTGCACGTCGAAGGTCTGGTCTGGTCGTTTGGTCGAAGCTGTAGTTTGTGTCCGAGTTTTGCTTGTAATCCGACCGGACCTTGTTTGACCCGGCCTGGTCTCCTCCAGGCATCGGGACCCAGGACGGCAGTGCGGAACGGGACCAGGACTTCAAGGGGAAGCCCCAGAAGCAGGTCCAGTTCAACCCAGGTCAGACCAGCGCTACCTGGCGGGTCCGGATCCTGGCGGATGGCAAGTACGAGCAGTCGGAGACCTTCCAGATCCTTCTGTCAGACCCCGTGATGGGAGCTCTGGAGTTCCCCTTCGCGGCAACGGTGGAGATCCTGGACCCCAACGACGGTGAGTGCCGTCAACAATCGTGTGCACGTTGTTCAGGCTTGAATGTGTTGGTGCACGCCGTGTGCACGCAGACGCAAACCACTGATCCCAGGTCAGGGATTCAGTGGTTGTACTTTATGTCTATTTCCTGGAATAAATCTTGAGAAATCCAGCGTCCACACCCTAACCCTAACCCATATGTTTCATTATTTTTAGATTTACTGCTTAAACGGACACGTAAACAGACAACTGTTGAAGGCTAAAGAGCAGATTTTACTCCATGTCCAAACAAAGGGTGGAAGAAAAAATAGTTTCATGTAACAAACGCATTTCTTGTCTTCTATGATGATGAATCGAAACTTCCATAAATCAAAACTAAAAAAAATATATTATCCCCTTTGGTTTTAGGTTTGCCTTTGTAGGTTTACATTATTGTAATCAATTGATTTAAAAAGTAATAATATAAGAACTGCATAATCTTATATACAGTTTACTCTGCTTTCATGTCATAATTTGCCACATGAATCAAAATCAAATCAAACGGTGAGATACTGAGAGATTCACACTCCTACTCCAAACCAGAGCTAGGTCCACCACATTCATTTAGACTCTTCCAGATTTATAAATATCTCTCTGCCTCTCCATCACTCTCTATCTGTCTATATCTTTCTTGATCCCTGTTGTTCTCTCTCTCTCTCTCTCTCTCTCTCTCTCTCTCTCTCTCTCTCTCTCTCTCTCTCCACGGCTCTGTAGTTCTCTTGAATCTGTGGTCCCTCGTGGGTTAATTATGGTCTGTGTGAGGGCAGGGGCTGCTTTGTTAGCCATTTCCTCCTGGGATCGTCTTAATGTGACAGAGCTTCACGCTCCTTTTCCTCCTCCTCCTCCTCCTCTATGTCCTCCGCCACGTCCTACTCCTCCACCCCCCCCCCCCCCCATCCCTATTCCCTAATAGGGTGGAGGGACAACCAAGTAACTATGCTGTGTGGGTGCGTTAGCCACATTCCCTAGCCCCCCAATTGTGACTCTTAATGATGAAGAGCTGGATTTCTGTGTGTTCTGTCAGTCAGCCCCCCCCCCCCCCCCCCCCCCCCCCAAGAAGGGCCGATGAACGCCGCTAACTTCAACTTCAAAACAATAGCTCGCAATAGATGCCGGGAGCAACAAATATATGCAAATAGTGAGCTGTATGATGTAAGGCAACATATGTTTATGAATGATATATGTACGGCTTTCACTGTCACCAACCCGCCGTTTAAAACCACCATGGAGGAGACTGCTTTCCACCCCACTCGGACTGAAAAAGCTACCGCCGCCTAAGCAGTACTTTGAGTTGAGCAGCTGTTGTCCTTACTCCGTTTCACTACGGCATTGTAGACATCCCCTTTTAGTATTGATTTATCTGTCCACATGGGAGCCACTCCCTCTGTCATTAGTCTACTTATTCGCTTCGAGGTTGTGTTTTGACCTAAGACCCGAGAAAAACGAGTCCCCCTTTCTTTCCTTGTGTTTTTATGTTTACCAAATGGGCGGTACACTGTCCCCTTGTGGATAATAAAGAGATTAAAACGATCCCAATAAAAAGTTGAGGTGGTGAACGGGAAACCAATAAAGGTTAGTGTACTTCACCCTGAAAGATGATTGTTATGCATGTCTTGGCGTTCTCCCGTACTCTTCCAACAGAACGGCAAACTGTATAGTTAAATAATCAGTCGTTTGTTTTTAATGAATCTGTAAAAAGTCTATAAAAAGAAGTGTGAAAAGAGAAAAAAATATACAATCTCACTGTATTCATTGAATATTCATGTAGCATCGATAATTGTCAGGTTGTCAGGCACGGATATGAAAGCCCATCACAACAAATGTTTCATTGCTGCATCAGTTGCTATTTTTGGCGAGGTACGATTAAGATCACATGCCCGTAAAAGATTTCAAACCTTGAAAAGTTGAATTTCCCCATACGTGGCTTAAAGGTGCAACTATTTTGCTCTACTTGATACACAAGTTTGAAAGAGGTAATTGCATTTGGAGGAAAATTGGAGGATAAAGTCAGGGAGAAACATAAAAGACCAGGGAAGATGAAGAGAAGTGCAATAGACAGCAGAAGGGAATTAGACAGAGAGAGAGTTTGTGTGAATGTTTGTACCACTTTGCGTTTGTGTGGTTGTGTGGTTGTGTGGTTGTGTGTTTGTGTGCGTCCATGTTTGCGTGCATGTGTGTTTGTGCTTGCATGTGTGCGCAAGCCTGTGTGTGAGCTTGTGCATGTGTGTGTGTGTGGGGGCCCCTGGAGAGAGACACATTGTTGACAGCTACCACAACAAGACCTGGGCAGCAGAGAGAATGATTGGGAAAAGAGTAAGATGTGACAGAACGAGTAGTTTGGACCTCCTGGGGTTCTTTAGATTGCCGTATATTGATGACATCATCTGTAAGAGACGGGGACACACACACACAGAGATGTTGATCGTTTTTTTTTTGTATTTTTCGATATTGAATTAATCATCTTTTCAATTTTCTCGACATTTCATGCTCTAATTCACTTCACATTTCTCAGAAGAACGACCATTTACTGCTTGAGTTTGTCATTGCTCGCTCATTTGCTCACTCGCTCACTCACTCACTCACTCAGTTGCTCAGTGACTCAACTCACTCACTCATATCCACACCCATGCTATACCAGCAAAAGAGCGGGTGAGTCTTTGCTCTAATTTACTTAGCTATTTCTCACAAGAATGCCCATTGTATCGCTTGGACTCGCCCACTTCCTCACTCATTCACCTAGTCACAAACACCTGGGCCTGCTCACTTGCTCCCTGGTATGATCCACACCGACCCAGATGAAAAGTGGCAGTAGAGGTTGTGATGGAGAGGAACGGATGGATAGAGAGAGACACGCGGGCGCGACCGGCGGGGAGACAAGGACGAATTCACGCGGAGATCTGGAACGAACTTATGGTCTCCTAGTGTATTTATTGGTCCCTGCGCGTCTGAAGGAAAATCACAGTGACATTTATTCTCCCTGTTGTTTCTGCCATGCCGCCTAGCTCCTGGCTATGATAGATGAGAGTCTCACTAGCCTCAACCCTCCCTCTCAATCACTCTCCTTCTTCTCTGGGCCACACAGAGGGTGAGAGCGGAAATAGAGGGAGGGAGGGTGAGAGAGAGAGAGCGAGAGAGAGAGAGGGGGAAATAAAGAAAGGAAGAGAGAGAGAGAGAGAGAGAGGGAAATAAAGAAAGGTAGAGAGAGAGCGGGGAGAGGGAGGGAGAGAGCGAGAGGGAAATAAGAAGAGAGCGAGAGAGAGAGAAATAATGAAAGGTAGAGAGAGAGAAAAATATGGGGAGAGATAGAGGGAAATAAAGAAAGGTAGCGAGAGAGAGTGAAAGAAATAAAGCGAGAGGTGGAGAGAGGCAGAAGGGGAAAAAATGATAAAAGTGCGGCAAGAAAGGAAGAAAGAAGGTGAGAACAGAGATGTGAGTCGCTAGAGAGGTGTTGGATGCATGCTTAAGAGGAGCTGCGGTGTCAAACTCTGACAACTCACTCATGCTGTGGAGGAGCTCTGAGAAACTGGGGGCACCAATTATATATGTAACACTTTTATAACCTTTCCTTTGTGAAGGAATGTAATTATATAATAATAAGGGTCATTCAGCAATAACCCAGTATAGAAAACATAAGGGTCATAGAGTAGCATCTGAGGTTTATGGTACCGATTTCACCCAAATACAAACCCATATGTCTATACGTTACGCAAGGTTTGTATATCTTGACGTGTTGAGTGCCGTCCCTGTAGATAACAATGAATGGTTAATTAGCTAAAACCAAAACTGTCCAATTGTCCAATATGAAGATATCACGGTTGTCCACAGATTGATAGCGACCACTAATCAAATAATGACTTCATTTTCTTCTTCTTCTTTCTTCTCTTTTGTCCTCGTTCACCAGAGTCCACGGTCTTCCTCCCGGATCAGAGCTACGCAGTGGAGGAAGACGTGGGTGAACTCTTCATCCCCGTCCACAGGAGCGGAGACGCCAGCCAGGAGCTCATGGTGGTCTGCTACACTCAGCAGGGTACGGCTTCCATCCCCCAACGCGCTGAACGTCACTTGATGCACAATAACAACTGAAAACAGCTTTCCAAGATGGCCGCCCTATCCGTTACCGGCAACAGCTCTCCTCCAGAGAAATACATTTCCAATCCATGTTTGAAGGGAACGTAACAAATGGATTCATTGGTTAATTGCAGAACCAGCATGCATGAAATCTAATACTTTTATAGTATAACAACGATATATTATTGTTGGGAATTCTTTGTTGTATTTATTTCACATCATCAATTCATTTCCTTGATGAAAGCTTCACTAAACACCAATCTGCTCAGAAAGCAGATTGTTCTGAACCCCTATTTGTCCCTCCACCTACTTGAACCTTATCCTCCTGGCCCGCTAAGAGCACCGGGCCTCCACCGTGGATGACCCCCCCCCCCCCCCCCCCCCCCACCATGGATGACCCCCCCCCCCCACCCCTCCGTTCTGTGCGGTGGCCTTTGCGTCCGGCCAGGGGGCCTCCATCTTGTTAAGCTCTTCAAGCGTGGACGACCGCCTGTAGTTATCGTTATCTGTCCTCTCCACACAACACACGCTCCCCCTGACTCCCCCTCCCTCCCTCCCTCCCTCCCCCCCCCCCCCCCCCCCACCCCCACCCCCCAGGTTCTGCCTCGGGCACGATCCCGGCCGGCGTGCTGTCCTACTCGGACTACATCTCGCGGCCCGAGGAGCACGCCAGCGTCCTGCGCTTCGGGAAGGGCGAGCGCGAGCAGCGGTGCCGCGTGGTGGTCATCGACGACTCCCTGTACGAGGCGGAGGAGAGCTTCAATGTCACGCTGTCCCTGCCCATGGGGGGCCGCCTGGGGGGCCACTACCCCAGCGCCAGGGTCACCATCCTGGAAGACCTGGCCGACGGTGAGCGGCGTCCGTCCGTCTGCCCGTCCACTGCGTTTCTCTGACTGCCTGTCTGTGTGTC
Source organism: Lota lota (assembly GCA_026745465.1). Lineage (NCBI taxonomy): Eukaryota > Metazoa > Chordata > Actinopteri > Gadiformes > Lotidae > Lota > Lota lota. Next base: position 1,578,409 of record JACYXH010000575.1, read on the forward strand.
TCTCTCTCTATCTATTTATATATTTATATATCTAGCTGTGTTTGTCCGTCTGTCTGTCTGTCTCCTAACCATCTATCTATCTATCTGTCAAACTACTAACCATTGGACATCCAACATGATTTCTTTTACGTTATTTATTTTATTTTCTATTTATCTCTCTATCTCTTTATCCATCTGTCTGTCTGTCTTCCTTTCTTCCATGTTATCTTTGTTTCTCCCTTTCTATCTGTGGGGTACTGTGTATCCCCGTGTTCAGTGTCATCATTTCAAAGATCTTTCAAAGACTTTTCAAGCCAATACCGCAAATCACAATGTCTCATTATACAAGCCCAACCAACTCACAAGATGATTGTTGTTGTTGTTGTTGTTGTTGTTGTTGTTGTTGTTGTTGCTGTATTGGCTGTTCTCTCACGATAGTGAGGTCCTCCTTGTTTGTCTTCATGTCTGCGGAGGACTTATCCCCTGTTGACAGATCACATGTGATCTATTGAAGATAATAATAATAATAATAATAATAGTAATGGATACAGATATCACACTGCTCGCCGTGTGATACGGAGCGTCGATGCAAAATGTAAAAACAAAAATGATTGGCGCAGCTCAAACCACGCAGGCAACACGCCCAGGTTCGATTCCCCCCTGCACTCCCCATGCTACAAGTCAGTGCCTCTCACCGTCAGCCCACTGTCCCGTTCACAAAGGCCTGAATCCAAATATATGCAAGAGGAAGCCATTGGGTCGGGTTCGCACAAAGGTCTGCATCGTTACGCAAATGTTCACAGCTCCTTCTTATTGTTGTTTGTCATTTTCATTAGGCAGCGTAATAAGCACAGGGAATTAACAGAGGCGACCGCACTCCCCCCCTCCCCTCCCCTCCCCCCTCCCCTCCCCTCCCCCCTCCCCTCCCCCCTCCCCCCTCCCCTCCCCCCTCCCCTCCCGGTTGTTTGGACGGGTTTTAATTGTGCCAAAACAATTCCTGTAGGACTCCCTCCCACACGGGTCCCCTGGACAGCTGTGAACAAGCTGATGTGTTTACTAAGTACAGCCTCGCCAGCGCCGTCCTCACCAGCGCAGTGGCGAGGGGGGGGGGGGGGAGGGGGGGGGGGGGGGGGAGAGTGTGGACAGATTGGCTCCTCTGGGAATACACTGTATAAACACATCACTGCTCCCCTGTTGAATAACTTTATTGGGAAGTACAGTTTTTAAAGCAGAAAGAGACAGAGAAAGAGGACTGCTGGTGTTGTTTTGTTATTAACAAAGATGGCTCCGCGTAGTGTCGTTGTTTTTTTAGTTTTTTTTTTATAAACTGTCAACCGCTTGCCGGCGAGTTGTCTTTGTTTATGGTAATGGCTGCCTTGAGTCCACAGCTCGACCAGAGACTGAATGGCAGCTGAGTGAATGGAATAGGCATCTAACCGTTGTGTTTCACCCATTGGGCTGTGTTAGTGATACACATTATATTAATAACAGTAGCAGAGGAATTCTGTAACACTTCATCCTCTATAAGCCTACGGTAAATAAGTGAGGGGAGTGTGTGTGTTGCGTGGGTCGTGTGTGTGTGTGTGTGTGTGTATGGGTGCGTGCATGAGTGCGTGTATGTGTGTTTGTGTATGTGCTTGCACATGTGCATGTATGCGAGTGTGCAAATATGAGATTTATAGCTACATATAACAAGATACAACATATGTCACATATCATATACATGTCACAGTTGTTAATTAAAAGTGACGGACGCCAGCTCTGGTGCACTGTTGCAAGGAATGGATGTGAGAGAGCGAGAGAGAGCGAGAGAGAGAGAGCAAGTGAGAGCGAGAGAGAGAGCGCAAGAGAGAGAGAGAGCGAGAGAGCGAGAGAGAGCAAGAGAGAGAGAGAGAGAGAGCAAGAGCGAGAGAGCGAGAGAGAGCGAGAGTGAGAGAGCAAGTGACAGCGAGAGAGAGAGAGCAAGAGAGAGAGAGAGAGAGAGAGAGAGAGAGAGAGAGAGAGAGCGAGAGAACCAGAGAGCGAGAGAGAGAGAGCGCGCCAGTTCCTCAGAGAGCACCATGTGTCATTTAACTCCCCAGCGGGTTAAACGCCGGCAGACACTACTATAATACCCATGAACTAGCCTTAGAGTCACCATACAAAGACCTCACTTTGTATGGTGAACAAAGAAACTAAAGAACAAAGAAAACGGCAATCTCTGCAAGACCTCAATCAAATCTTTTCTGTCCTTTCTCGTTCTCTCTCTTTGTCCCCTAACCTGAGTGTACAGTACCTCTCTCTACAGTACCTGGCTTTACAGAGCCTGTCTAGAGCACCTGCTCCACAGAGAACACAATGTGTCATTTTAGCTCCGCAGCACTCTACTTGGCACTCAGTCACCATTCAAAGACTATGGCTTTGACCTATGACCTTGAGTTAATCGCTCTTAACTCTCTGGGTGCATACAAGTGGGGACCTAATAGCCCCTAACGCTCTGTAGGGACATAGTGGGGACCTAATCGCTCTTAACACTCTGGTAGGGACATAGTGGGGACCTAATCAATCTTAACACTCTGGTAGGGACATAGTGGGGACTTAATCAATCTTAACACTCTGGTAGGGACATAGTGGGGACCTAATCAATCTGAACACTCTGGTAGGGACATAGTGGGGACCTAATCGCTCTTAACACTCTGGTAGGGACATAGTGGGGACCTAATCAATCTGAACACTCTGGTAGGGACATAGTGGGGACCTAATCAATCTTAACACTCTGGTAGGGACATAGTGGGGACCTAATCAATCTTAACACTCTGGTAGGGACAAAGTGGGAACCCTTTCTTAAAAGAAAGGGTCTGGATGTACTAGTTGCAACCTCAACATCTTGAAATGCTCAACACTCCAGGTGCACACAGACGTTGCACTGGCCAAAGTGCCTTTAACACTCTGGGTGTGCACCGACTCGCCCTTCACACTCTGGGGACATACGGACACAGTGAGGACCTAGTCTCTCTTAATACTCTGGGGGTGAGTACATTCACAGTTGTCACGACAGCACTGTTAACACTCTGGGTGCATACACACACAGTGGGGTTGGTGGAATTGTAGATAAGGCTTAAACCGTGGCGTGGAAATACCCGTTCCTCAAGCTCGATGTGAAGGCTGACTTCTTTTTGGTCACACAAGCCGAGTTCATACATGACGTACTCTTTTGTAGATGAAAAAGAGGGGGCTGTTTTCCACACCGTGGGAGGTAGGCAGTGCTGGAGGCTTTCTGTCACCTGCTGTACTTATCTGGAAACACATGTCTTTGAAGGTGGCACAGCTGAGAATGTCCTGTAACTGGTATTTAAAGAAAGATACACACAAATGGCCAACATACCAGCATTCAGCACACACTTGTGGGGTTTTGGGGGATTTTAAAGGATTTTAAAGCAAAAATGCAAATGAACCAGGCTGGCTTATTATGGTTGAAGGGTTTGCTTACTTGCTGTTCCAACTGATGTATTTTACTGTGAGCTAATTCAATTCTGGGTGGTGCGCTCTGCAAAAAATCTTTTTTGGTTGAGTACCACTTAGCTCTTCATGTATTTTATTAAAAGCAATCAGGTTCCATTTTGTCAATTTCATGTCAAAATGTTCTCAACAAGTGGACTGACAGAGCTTATTAACGCAACTTAGAAACTAACACATTCCTTGGGATGATTAACCCCCCCCCCCCCCCCCCCCCCCCCCCCCCCCCCCCCCCCCCCCCCCACAAATAAAACCTTGCTTTTGAAGCGTTTTCAAATCCATTAAGCATGGTTCAAGTGACTCACATTGAAACGGTTTTGATTGTGTGCGTTCGTTTGCTCACTGATGAGGAAAGTCAGACTGGATGTGGATGCAAAACCGAAGACGAAGAGATGCAATGTAGGCTTAGCACCTTCACCCTCTGTGGGGTGCCAGAGGATAAGGAAGATTCTCCGTCATCCCCCATCACTCAACACACGCAACTCACGGGCTGGGGGCAGACATGCGGGGAGGCTGACATCTATATTGGCGTTTTCATATTAACACTTAGCTTCCTGTGGAATGCATGCTGATCCCTCCGCCCCAGACACCATGTTTACAGTAAATACCACTTCCTGGCACTTCAGGAAGCGATGGCCCTGATCTAGACGTCTTTGCTGCCAACGGGCTCTGAGAGTCTCGCATGTTTGTGTGTGTACACACAACATGTGTGTGTGTGTACACACACACACATATGTTTGGGTTTGGTACTGAAGATGCCCCAGAATGCACATTTGCACTGTGCTTCACCTGCACCATCTGTGTCACTTTTCTTACCACCTTGTTCTTTTAAGAAAAAAACATTTTTATTCTGAAATGATGTGACTCTTTGATTGAGTGATGTGTGACACATGCATGTGTGTGTGTAGGACTTTTAGGTGTATATATAGAGTCTAGAGAGAGACAGACAGACAGATGAGAAGAATAAAGGAAAGCATTATTGGGAAATTGAGCAATGGACCTGCTGTCGTGTGCTTCTGTCGCCATATTGTTGCTTTAGGCTGTGTTCTCGCCTTTCAACTTCAGAGTCAAACATCAAGTGACAAAAAACTTCAAACCCTCCATCTCTCAATAATTCAGTACACAAACACACAGCTTTTTGTCATGTGGCCCACTTAAAGAATAGAATACAACATTGAAGTTCATAATTCAGCAAAGCAATACTGAATTCAGTATTTGTCTCTGGACCATGGAGAAAAACGAAAAGAACAGACCTCACTCAGTATTGGTGGATGATGTACCAGCACTCACCATATATCAGTGTCAGGGCAACAGAGAGCAGCTGAACTTATTTTGTCAGTTGTTTGGAGAGTTTGGGGGAGAGGGCTGGGGGAGAGGGGGTGGTGCGGGGGGGGTAAAGCTGTCATAGACTTATTGGACTGCCATCAGTATTCTGCCTTAGGAAACAATGTCGGTTCCAAAGAGGCTTTGTGAGGACTGGGAGGGAAGTCCTCAGCTTCTGTCTCACACTATCGCGCCATGCCAGATACACGCACACAGTCACACACACACAGTGTCACACATAAACACACACACACACGCATGCACACACACACACATAATGATATATATATATATATAAAACACACATCAACACACACAAACAGATGGCTTGGGTTTTGTTGAGTCCTAGCAGGGTATTTATTTGAGGGAGCTGGGTTTCCCTGGGTCTGAACTCTATATGCTGGTTGGAGCCTGCATTCAGCACTGAATCACATCAGAGATCTGGGGTCTCAAAGCTCCAGAGACCCTTTCTGCATGGAGTGTATACATGTTTGTTTTCAGATAAGAGAAGCAGAAAACAATTAAATGAAAGCTTTTTTTCTGTGGCTCGGTGGATCAACCCACGAGTGCACCAAGCCCACGGGCAACGCACCGAGTAGCGGGTTCAATTCTGCAGTCCGGAGTCCGGAGTCCTATGCTACATGTCACGCCTTCTCTCTTTCAGCCTACGCTCCTGTCCGTCTTCACGGTACTGGCCACAAAAAGGCACAAAAAGGCAGTTTTCTGTGCCTTTATTTATGTGTAACTTCATTAAAGGTGCCTCATGTATGAATGTTCTACCTTCAGCGCCGGTCTTTTACTTCGGGGAGGTGGAGTACCATGTGGACGAGAGCGACGGACATGTGCTGGTCAAAGTGTGGAGGATGGGAACGGATCTGTCCAAAACGGCCACGGTCACCGTGCGTTCCCGCAAAGCAGACACCGTCTCTGCCGAAGGTAACGCCGCAGCCGTGGTGGAGAAAACTCCCCTGCTTCCTGTTTTTTATTGCCTTGTTTCTTTTCTGTCAGACTAGCGACCAAAGTACTCTGTTATTAGCCAAAGTGAAACTGAATCGTGGGCGTTCTTTAGCTAAATCAACAACTACTACACCTTTGATCAAATCCTTTTGCTTGAGTCGAAGGCTAGTAGACTGAACTTCACTGACAAAAATACAGTTTTCTGCAGGGGTCTATTATCGGTTAGGAAACTTTAGGATATGGAATAGGCGATAGGATTTTTATAGGAATACTCTTTCCACCACTGATGCTATGTTATTTGAATATGAAAGGTTCACATTGAAATTGTGGGTCATTAGTTGGTTTATAAGATATGATCTGATGTCTAATTCAAAGATATATCAAACCTTATCTTATTATCTATGACCCGAATAACATCCCCGACTCCACCACGGCCCCAGCTGGTATTGACTACGTGGGCATCAGCCGCAACCTGGACTTCGCCCCGGGGGTGAGCATGCAGACGTTCAGGGTCACCGTCCTGGACGACCTGGGACGCCCCGAGCTGGAAGGCGTGGAGAAGTTTGAGCTGGTGCTGCGCATGCCGGTGCACGGCATCCTGGGAGAACCAGCCAAGGCCACCGTCTTCATCAACGACTCCGTGTCCGACCGTGAGTCAGGAGATAACCTTCACTCAGATCTGATTTGGATACATTGTTACGAGTCATATTTCATTCATCTATTGTGTGTTGTAAGCTGTACATTAAAACCATGGTACTACTAGTTTACTACTAGGTTACACATTTTTATAGGAATCAAAATATTTTTTCATTTTTCTTTATAACATTCTTCTTTATCATTTAAGGATAAATGTAAGAAATATGTTTGATCTGATATTATACAAAATAGAATAAAATACAAAATTGTAATATAATAAAATATAATATAATATTGGATCAAATATATATATATTTTTAATTGCATCCTTAATGATTAATGACTCACCCCCCCACTATTCATATAAGCATTTGTGTCATGTGACCCACAGTGCCTAAAGTCCAGTTCCGCGAGCCAGTGTACACCGGGAAGGAGAGCGACGGCCGTATCCTAGCAACCATGTACCGCAGCGGCGACATCAGACACCAGTCCACGGTGCGCTGCTACACCCGGCAGGGCTCCGCCCAGGTGGCCGACGACTTCGACGAACGCCCCAACACCGACGCCTCCGTCATCACCTTCCTCCCGGGTATGCGGTTCGGCGACGCAAACACAGCCGGGCGGGTTTTTCTTTTTTAACCCTCTTGGGTCAAGTCCAATATCCTTAGACAGCCCCTAATCACGAACACGGCCTCAAAGGGCTTCACTGGCGAGCCGCATGACATGACATGACAATGAGTTTACATTTAGCGGACGCTTTTGTCCAAAGTGACTAGCAGTAAGTGCATTCAGCCATAAAGATAAACCCCGACAAGTGCAATAATCATTTAGGCGCATACAAATTCACAGAATGAGCAAAGCAAATGCTTTTAAGTGCTTCGATGTAGAAACAAGAGATAGAGACGGATAGAGGGATAAAGAGAACAATAGCCAGAGAGAATTATTATTGCTTCTTTTTTCTCACCTTCTACCACCCCCCAGCCCTCTAAAGGGCAAGCAGAAAGTCCCCAAAAGCCTGGCAGGGAACACAGACGAGGGGTTCCTCCCCCAGAGAGTGTCATCGGAGCCTAATAGGCGCACCGTATAATGGCAGCACAAAAAATAACTTAGCAGAAACCAAGGTTATGTAAGATTATGTTTTTGTGGTGTTTCTTTGTTTCGATTTTCTTTTATATTTAATACATATATTCTGTACCAGATATTTAGGTTTAATGAGGTATTCAGGCAACAGATAATTCCCAGTTTTCTATGCTGAGATGCGCAATCTTTCCCATAAAACATGGCACCCAACCTCACATGTTTCACTGATTCGACACATTTAATGGAACTCCAGTGTTGCATTATCTTTTTTTATTACTTTCTCTTCTAACATTGTATAAATTACCCCCTTCAAAAACCATTGGGATGTATATATAACGTTGTTAATGTCCATGAAGACAGGAAAGTAAAGAAATGCACTTCATATTGAATACTTAGAATTTATTTCACACTTAGACTTCTGCTACTTTTGCTTTTATTGCCTTAATCTATACCATGTGTGCTTTTGTACTACGAGGGGTCTCTCTGCAGAATGATGATGTTTCACTGCATACTGATGATGTTTTGCTGCACACTGGTCAGTTAAACACGTTGACTTGTGGTGCAGGAGAGGCAGAGAAGGAGTGCGTCCTGACTCTGGTGGACGACACTCTGTACGAGGAGGAAGAAGAGCTACGGCTGGTCCTGGGGGCCCCGAAGAGCGAGTCCCTGTTCGGGGCCTCAGTGGGCTCTCTGAGTGAGACTCTGATTAGAATCACCGACACGGCCGACAGTAAGTGAAAGCAAGTGGCGCCGGAGATGAAAAGTTTTAATTATTTTGTTTACTTTGTAGTGACAAGACTGGTAATTGAACATAGGTTGCAGGCAAAATGAATCCTTCAATGGAAATCAAAGTATTCTGTTTGCCAGTGTTGTCCCCTTTGTATTCTGCCGACGCATTAACTCGTGCGCGAACTGGGTTTGCTAACGACACGCTCCTCTTGCAGATATCTGGTCTTGCATCTGATCAATTCTGATCTGCTCCTCGCGATCTGAACAATTATGAGCTCCCAGAAACAAAGAGCAAATTGTCACATCACATAGCTGGCGTAAATCACAGGCAACAATGTCCTCCGGTGAAAGAATGAAAGAAACAAATATACCTTTTATATGTGACTGCAGAGTTAAGTTGTTAAGTACTAAATGTTGGGTAGCTGAGAAAAGGCTGGTTAGTGATGAACACAAACAATTCAGTCAGAACGCTTGCGGTCACGCTCATCAACACATTTGCACAAATGACGATTTAATCATCAAAAAAAGCTGCTGATAGTGAAAACAAGAGTCTCTGAGAAGAATCTTCAAAATCAAAGTTCTGATCCAATCCTTGGTTTGTGACATACAATGGCCTCCGGTGAAAACATGACAAACGAAGAGCGTTTTATATTCGACTGCAGAGTTATAGACTTCATTTAAGACATTTAACACTTTAAGTTAAGTGTTAAATGTTAACAGACTGAGACGATGAACCAAAACAATATGCCCACAATGCTTACCTGAACCCGGCTTGGATCAACCGCCCCCCTGGTGTAGTTTGTGACGAGTGTGTCCTCCACCACCCCCCACCCCCCCCCCCCCCCCCCCACCCCCACCCCCTCCAGAGCCCATCATCCGTTTTGCGGAGACCAAGTTCAGCCTGAGCGAGCCCAAGGAGGCCGGCAGCACGGCGCTGGTCCGGATACCGCTGGTCCGACTGGGGGACTCGTCCAAGGTGTCCCTGGTCCGGGTCCACACCAAGGACGGTTCCGCCGTGTCCGGGGAGGACTACAATCCCATATCTCAAGGTAGGGCCTCTCCCTGGACAACGTTTCCATTGGGTTTTTATCGTATGATCCGGCCATTTTCAGGCTATTTCTTTTTGGGGTGTGTGGGGGGGGGGGGGGGGGGGGGGGGGGGGGGGGTTACAGGGTTTCACTGCGTAGCTCCACTGTGTTTTATTGTAGTGTCTTTGGATTTTAGTTCCTGCTATGCTGAATACCATTAGTCACTTTTTATATCAAATATTCTATTCCTATGAAGTGAAGCCCCAGACATGGATTATTAATGTATGCATTGGTTTAGCAGAGTTTTGAATAGCTGAACAAGAAAGTAATAAGTCTCTGTTATGTCTGTGGGGACACTTCAACAGCAGAACAGATTCAGCCTCACGTCATAAGCATTGGGTTTCCTCGAGATGGTGAACATGTTAATGTTGAACTGTGAGAAACCAGTGCTTCAACATGCATGCACAATGACTACAAATGAACCATACCTGGGTGTGTCCTGATTGGTCCACTAAAAGATATAGCACGCTACGCTAGCCTTTAGGACTAAGCGCTACTGAGCTACTGAGCTGTGATGCTAGCCGTCTCGCCAAATGCTGCAAGTCACACAGCTGTGTCTATCGATGTCAATCTGTTCTCCAATAATCTTTGGGTTGGCTTATTGATTCACAAGGTTGAATGTGAATAGACTTACATTAGAGATGTTGATGGTGAGCTATTCCTTCAGACGGGTTTAGAAAGTCCCTTCCATTCTCTGCGGCGGTCGCCCCACCGCTCTCCAGGTTTGACCTCCACCCGCTCTCCTGCGGTGTCTTCTTGTCGCCGCCTTCGTATCTAATAGCTATTGCAGTGAGACGCTTGAAGATGGGTTTGGGAGAAGCGCTGGATAAATTATGAAAATGACTGGCCAAACAGCATTTATGTAAATGAGCGTATGGATTTTTGTTTTCCAGGGGGAGGGTCATTAGCGTTTTCATGCCAGGGGCAGAGGAACGGGAAAGTAATTCCTGCCCAGTGGAGGATCGTGTAATTTTTAATTGGATTCAATTTTCGTCATGCTCTGTTGGAGAGACAAATCCTGCTCTCTCTCTCTCTCTCTCTCTCTCTCTCTCTCTCTCTCTCTCTCTCTCTCTCTCTCTCTCTCTCTCTCTCTCTCTCTCTCTCTCTCTCTCTCTCTCTCGCTCGCTCGCTCGCTCGCTGGCTCTCGCTCTCTCTCTCGCTCTCTCTCTCTCTCTCTCTCTCTCTCTCAGCTCAATAAAGGCTGTGATTTTATGTAAATAGATCCACTTCTGTTTGCAGTATACCTGCCACATCACTGTTCCAGTGGAATAGTTTCTGCTGTGGTGTTGGATCGCTGCGCAGTGACTCAAACTGAATCAAACTCATAACAGTTAGTTATTTGTGTTATGAACGTCAAAAACACATCTGGCTGCATCATTTAATAATTCATCTGTTTTCTAGAGAACACTTGAGGCTTGTTTTTCGCAAGGCTTTTTGTTAAACTGCATATTTCGTTAATGCCTGCATAAAAGTATTTCAATTTCTGGAAGAGTAAGTCTAGCGGATTTCAATAATCAAGATGTTTTGCAGAATCTGTCATCGGTTAATTGTTCACTTTGAAAGAGAAACAAGTGTTTGTTTGTTTGTTTGTTTGTTTTTTGTTTGTGTGTGTGTTTCAATCCTGCATGGACCAATTGAGTAGAGGTCACCACAATTTACCCATAGGCGCTACGAAAACTCCCACACAAACAGCATATTGTTTTACATGATAATTAGTTATGGTGATCAGGGTGGAGATTATGAAATTAGCTTTCCCATTGCTGTTTCTGTAACGTAACTGTGGTGAGTAGTTACAGCATAATATAGTATTTATTAATGGTTTCCTTCGTGTGTGTGTGTGTGTGTGGGTGTGTGTGCCTGCTTACGTGTGTGTGTGTATGTATTTATATATGTATGTGTCTGTGTGTGTGTGGATGTTTGTATCTATGTATGCTTGTATGTATGTGTGTGTGTGTGTGTGCATGTATATGTGTGTGTGTGTGTTTGTGGCTGTATGTATGTATGTGTGTGTGAGTGTGTGTGTGTGTCTGTGCTTGTGTGTGTATGCGTGTGTGTGTGTGTGTGTGTCTGTGCTTGTGTGTGTATGCGTGTGTGTGTGTGTGTGTGTGTGTGTGTGTGTGTGTGTGTGTGTGTCCAGACGTGGAGTTCAAGCAGGGAGACAAGGAGCACACGGTGGAGGTGGAGGTTCTCCACGACGGCGTGCGGGAGATGAGGGAGGCGTTCACCGTCCACCTGAAACCAGACGAGAACATGGTGGCAGAGACACAGGTGGGGGAGACGCTGCCTCCCAGCACGGCCTCCACATGATGCTCACACCCAACACACCACACGTCTCACACCCAACACATCTCACACCCTCACACCACACGTCTCACACCCAACACACCACACGTCTCACACCCTCACACCACACGTCTCACACCCAACACACTACGTGTCTAACACCCAACACACTACACGTCTCACACCCAGCACACTACACGTCTCACACCCAACACACCACACGTCTCACACCCAACACACCACACGTCTCACATCCAACACAACACATGTCTCACACCCAGCACACTACACGTCTCACACCCTCACACCCCATGTCTCACACCCTCACACCACACGTCTCACATGTCTCACATCACACGTCTCACACGTCTCACACCCAGCACACCACACGTCTCATACTATGGAGCAAAGCCCACTGAGGGAACTATTTGAGGGTTATAGGTTCAACCTCAGCAGGTCAGGTTCATGGTTCAAGTCTTAGGCTCCATGGAAAGTACAGAGGTCGTATGAGTAATTATAGAAAATATGGAGGCGTTTTATGCTGAATACTATGCTAATCCCCTTGATGCTCCCAATGTGTTTACTTTGAGCTAGCAGATTGATTTGCATTGCTGTAAATAAATAAATTGTGTGACATTCATTAACCTCCCTTGTGACCATAATGGCTTCGAGGCACTCCATGTATTTACAACCAAACTAGCTTTAAGGGAGGTACATTATTTAATCCAATCCTTGTAGCCTCGTTATCCCTGAATAACACCCCGCCCCCCCCCCTCCACACACACACAAACACACCCTCCTTGTCTTTTGATCCTCGGCCACGTAACCAAGGCGATCGTGTACATCGGTACCCCTAAATAACCCCACCTCGTCATGTGATCGCCGGCCAGGTAACCAAAGCGATGGTGTACATCGGTACCCCTAAATAACCCCACCTCGTCATGTGATCGCCGGCCAGGTGACCAAGGCGATCGTGTACATCGAGGAGACCTACAGCATGGCCGACGTCACCTTCCCCTCCCCCCCCTACGTGGTGTCGCTGCTCCACTACGACGACGGGAGCCGGACCCCGGAGAACCGGGACCCCCCCGCCGGCTACCCGGTGGTGTGCGTCACGGTGAGGCCCCGGAACAACAGCAGACATACATAAGCGAACCCAGTGTGTGTGCAGTTGCCCAGGGACGCCAGCGCCGCACCGCTAGCATTGGTTTCCGTTAGCACCGTCCTCCGCGAGAAGAGGGACGGCAGGGAGGGGGAGAGAGGGATTAGCATAAGAGCACAGGGAGATGAAAGCGAATGGGTTGAAAGGGAGTCAGAAGGAGGAGAGGAGGGGAAAGAAGAAGAAGAAGAAAGAGGAGAGGAGAGGAGAAGGGAGGAAAATCAAGAGATGATGATGATGATGATGATGATGATGATGATGGTGGTGGTGATGATAGGAGATGAGAGGAGAGCCGCTACAACTCTTGCAACAACACAGTGAAAGAATTGCCCCATCTTGACATAATCGGTTTCCCGTCGTGCGGCACTGGAAGGAACATAGTTACCTTGAAGACACACCTAGCTCTCCTTGGCTCATCACAAAGTGTCATCATAGACATGGCTGCTCTGTCCTATCAGAGACCCCATTACACGGGGGAGTTGGGTCTAGTTTACTTTAGTTCCCTTAAGTTTGCCTTAGTTTGCTTTAGTTTGCTTTCATTTGTTTTAGTTTGCTTTAGTTCACTTTGGTTTGCTTCAGTTTGATTTAGTTCACTTTCATTTGCTTTAGTAGACTTTAATTAGCTTCAGTTTAGATGAGTGTACTTTAGCATCCTTTTGTTTCGTTCAGGGACCAATGCACGATAACATGAATTCATTGTGGGCCAATTTAGATCTTCTAAACCAGACCCATGTACAAAGGACAACAGCACAGTAGATCCCCTGCATCCAACCTAATTTCTTTCCCACCTTCTCCATCTTCCCTACCTCACTCCTCCATCACCCTCGCATCACCCCGGGAACCACCCCATTCCCCCGCTTCCTCCATCGGTGGTTCTGCAGGCCTGCAACTCCAGGTACTCGGACTACCGCAAGACGGGGTCCATCTGCGTCAGCGAGCACATCAACGACACGCTGACGCGCTACCGCTGGCTCACCAGCGCCCCCGCCGGGCCCGACAGCGTCACCAGCCCCATGCGGGAGGCCGACTTCGACACCTTCTTCACCTCGTCCAAGGAGATCACGCTGGACTCGGTCTACTTCCAGGCGGGCTCCAGGGTGCAGTGCGCCGCCAGGGCCGTCAACTCCAACGGGGACGCGGGTCTGGAGCTCAGCAGCCCCCTCGCCACCGTCAGCCGGCAGGAAGGTGAGACGGAGACGGAGACGGAGACGGAGACGAAGGAATTGGGTTGCGCAGTTTTCAACCTGGATTTCTGTCGTTTTTAGCGAATACGCGAGGCAGGTGTTTATAAGGTGTGCGCTTCTATTTAAATGATTGTGCGTCCTCCGAGGTGGTTCAATTTATGGGATAAGTGGATTCGAACCCAGAACAGACAACATAAACAAGATCACCTTGCCCTAGTATGATAGCCTTTGCCCTAGTATGATAGCTTTTTTGTTGATGGCTTTTTGAAGTGGTCTAAATTAGAATCCGAAAGCATTAGCATTAGCATCCAACCACGGTAGCATGACCACACGCCCGTGTCACACCTGGCTGTCCTGTGAAGGTATGTGTCAGCCGCGGAAGATGGGCACGGTGGGGGCGGAGCCGTTCTCTGCCAAGCTGCGCTACACAGGAGCAGAGGACCCCCAGCACCCCAACCTCATCAAGCTGACCGTCACCATGCCCCACATCGATGGTACGTTTCGCCCCGTTGTCCAGACTCCCTTCTGCTTCCTGCTTCCTCCCTCGGGTTTCCTTGACTTTAGGGAGGTGATAAGATATCACTTTATTGTCTGATTTGTTCAGGAAATTGTCCTGCGTCACAAAGTGTCATAGTTAGACAGACATGAGACAATTAGACAGACTTACAATCAATCATAAAGTGCGTACAGCAGAAAAAGCCATAGAAATAATCGATATTGCGGGGATAATTTGTTTCCCCTCGCCCCAGTACAGGATAAAACACCAGCTAAAAACATCACCTTTTTCAGCTTATCATTAATTAATGTAACAGTGTGTGTGTGTGCGTGTGCGTGCGTGTGTGCGTGCGTGTATGCGTGCGAGCGTGCATGTGAATATCAGCTCAGTGAACGACAGCAATCTATACACATACAGAATCAGATGACTTCATTGATCCCGCAGGAGAACCCTTTGTTCCATTATAATTCTGACATTGTATCGCCGAAGTTTAAATTAAATCGTTCAAAAAGTTGCGCGGATCACACTTCCATCGCTGCACCCCACCACACATCAGCAGCGCCCCTTTAGTCCACGTCTACCTGTGGGGGTTAGCGTTCGGGTTCGTTGGCTTTGAGGGAATTTAATACGGATCAGCGCCGTGTGCGTTTCCTCTGCATTTGTCTCAGAAGGGTTTTAAAAGTGGGGGTGGCGGGGTTATTTTGGGGGCATGGAAAGCCCTTCCGAGATGAGACACGTTGAGTGGTGCGAGCCCGGCCAGGGTTGATAGGTTTCCAGTGGACGGACAGGTGGTGATTGGTGGTGAGGAGATCCAAATCAATTTACATCGGCGCGACGCTGGCATGGGCCAACATCAAAATAAATGCTCTGAGTGCAAGAAAATATTAGATGGGTTTCTTTTTTGACAGTTCAATTGTTGTTTCCTGAGCGATCTGTCCACAGAACCTTTTTCTTGTGTGTATCCATCGCTTAGTGTCGTCAGCCGTTGTCTCTGTAAACGAAGGTGATGTGTCATGCAATCATACTCACACATACGTACGGTATGGACGTGTTTCCATGGGTTGCCACAGAAACGTAATTGCGTCCATTTATTTTAAATAGTGCAAGGCTTCATTAAAAGTCTAGTGTTTATTTATATGTCAGAGTGAAATATGCTCAAAAACTTTGTCATTGTACCATAAAACCTTGTGTTTTCTTGCAAAGAGAAAACTTCATAACAAGTTATGTGTGTGTGTGTGTGTGTGTGTGTGTGTGTGTGTGTGTGTGTGTGTGTGTGTGTGTGTGTGTGTGTGTGTTTGTATATATATATATAAACCTGTGTTATTAATAGCTACCTGGCCATAGCGAACTGGGTTCTAAGACTGTTGGTGGATGTATTATGTATAGGTACACACTGGATTCAAAGGGTGGTTAGACAAATGTATGGCTTGGTGATCAGATAGATGGATGGTCAGACAGTCAGATCCTCAGATACATGATGATACATGATAGACACATGGTAGATAGAAGGATAGAATGACAGACAGACAGTCATATTGCATATGCCTGACTCCTTTCCTTGTGTCCCTCTCTCTCTGTCTGACTCTCTCTCTATATCTCTGTATATCTTTCTTGCTCTTTCTGTCTGTCTCTCTGTCTGTCTGTCTGTCTGTGTCTCTTTTATCTAAAAAAATAAATAAAAATCATTCTTTCCTATCGCCTCTCCCTCTCTCCTATCTCCTCTTTCTCTCTCTCACTCCCCTCCTTCTCTCTCTCTCTTTCTCCATCCCTCCCTCCCTACCCCTCTCTCTCTGTTCCTTTGTCTATCTCTCTCCTCCCCCCCCCTCTCTCTCTCTCTCTCTCTCTCTCTCTCTCTCTCTCTCTCTCTCTCTCTCTCTCTCTCTCTCTCTCTCTCTCTCTCTCTCTCTCTCTCTCTCTCTCTCTCTCTCTCTCTCTCTCTCTCTCTCTCCCCCCCCCTCTGTGTCTCTCTCCCCAGGCATGCTGCCGGTGATATCCACGCGGCCGCTCACCAACTTTGAGCTGACGCTGAGCCCGGACGGGACGCGCGTGGGCAACCACCGCTGCTCCAACCTGCTGGACCACGACGAGGTCACCACGGCCCACGGCTTCGTCACCGCGGCGACGCGCGACCCCGAGAGCACGGGCGAAGCGGCGGCCCACCAGTACAGCGGCGCCCTGCGCGGCAACCGCACGCTGCGCTTCTACAGGAACCTCCACCTGGAGGCGTGCCTGTGGGAGTTCAACAGCTACTACGACATGTCGGAGCTGCTCAGCGACTGCGGGGGGAGCGTGGGGACCGACGGACAGGTGGGTGGTGTGAGTGTGTGTGTGTGTGTGTGTGTGTGTGTGTGTGTGTGTGTGTGTGTGTGTGTGTGTGTGTGTGTGTGTGTGTGTGTTTGTGTGTGTAAGTGTGTTTGTGTGTCTTTTAATTGTGCTTCGGGCTAAATCTGTGGGAGGCTTCTCCATGAATAACAACAATTGTTCCTCACAAAGAATTTGAATATAAATAGTATTTTTTACAATGAATAACCGTCTTTGATACTGTAATGGTACCCTCTTTTTGTGGAAAAGATTACACTGTCTGTAATATAGTTTTGTTTTGGTTTTAGGATTTTTAACCACAGAAAAATGAATAGTGAATGTCAGATGAAAGGGGTAATGAAAATAAAGTAGGATTAGAATATAGATTGATTTTGGCATTTGTCATTCAGTCAATTAGCTTTTGTTATGGTATGTCTTGCCAACCAAAGATTATCTCCTGTAAACAGTGCTCACTTTGCTAATTGAGAATGCAAATTAGCAAAAAGTCATTCTCATTCTAATCAATTCTAATCAAACATAGATAACCCAGTTCATTTTGCATCAGTTTATTTTCCGCAAGCTCTGTCATGGCAATTAGTCAAAGTCAGGAGTCACCCGAGATGAATTAGAAATATGTGAATAAACAGTGACACCTGGTGGATGTTAGTGTATCCTATTTGGAATGTCGCCTCAGACTGCATAATTTAAAGATTAGATATTAATGTTGCAGGGGAAATCTGCACTTGTTTTTTTTGTTGCAGAATAGACGTAAAAAATACATGTCGTTGTATTTGATGACATTTGATCATTTATCATGTATTATTTGTCATGTATTATTTATAATGATTAATTATCGATCAGTTACTGATTATTTATTTAGTATTGTATTAGCATTTCTGTCATCAAATTCGTTAAAACATTTACCCCTTCCCGCCTCTCGGCTAATGTGTTAGCAACTGCTGTGTCCCCCGCCCGGCCCACCAGGTTCTGAACCTGGTCCAGTCGTACGTGACGCTGCGCGTTCCCCTGCACGTCTCCTACGTGTTCCACTCCCCGGTGGGCAGCGGCGGCTGGCAGCACTTCGACCTGCAGTCGGAGCTGAGGCTCACCTTCGTCTACGACACGGCCATCCTCTGGAGGGATGGCATCGGGAGCCCGCCCCAGGCCGAGCTCCAGGGTGAGAGGGAGAGGGAGAGGGAGAGGGAGAGGGAGAGGGAGAGGGAGAGGGAGAGGGAGAGGGAGAGGGAGAGGGAGAGATAGACAAAGGAACAGAGAGAGAGAGGGATAGGGAGGGAGGGACAGAGAGAGAGGGGGGAGGGCGAGAGAGGGGGAGAAAGAGAGGGGGGAGAGAGAAGGAGGGGAGGGGAGGGGAGAGGGGGGAGTGAGAGAGAGAAAGAGGCGATGGGAGAGAACGATTTTATTTAATTTTTAACAAACCATTATTCACGCCATTAAATGTTGCTTTACAACAACAAAGGCAAAAAACAAGCATATACTCAAAGAACTTGCAATTACATACACTCAAAACAAATGACAAAGAAAGAACTAAAACAAAAACAAAGAACTAAATTGAACAATAGAAATTATACAAATAAAATAGAAATACTATTACTAATTACTAATAATCTAAAACAATAAATAAACGAGAGATGGAGAGGGAGTGACAGAGAGACAGAGGCAGAGAGAGATATAAATAGAGGGAGACAGAGAGAGAGACAGACAGACAGAGAGAGAGACAGACAAACAGAGAGAGCGAGACAGAGAGACAGAGACAGAGATATAAATAGAGGGAGACAGAGAGAGAGACAGAGGGAGAGACAGACAGACAGAGAGAGAGACAAACAAACAGAGAGAGCGAGACAGAGAGACAGAGACAGATATAAATAGAGGGAGACAGAGAGAGAGACAGACAGAGAGAGAGACAGACAGAGAGAGAGACAGACAGACAGAGTGCTGAGTGGGTAGCGTTGTGGAGCCCTCATCACCCCCAGATCTCGACACAACTGCTCCGTTTAGTCTTTCTGTCAGCTCGTGGTGCAGCCTGCTTTTATCCACACAACACTTCCAGTCAACTCAGATGCATTGGAGGAGCTGGTCAGGGTTTAGTCTTCCTGCTCAAGGATGCCCACGGGTCGATTTTGGACACTTCTTTCATTAAGTGTGTTTGTTTATTCCCCTTTTGTTCTCGTACATTGTGCCCTACAAGTGCTGTCTGGGAAGCACTTTGCGCTGTGCACTTCAAATACATTACAATGATTATTATTATAGAGCTGGAGAGAGATGGGGGGAAGGGGTGGGGGAGGGCAGAGCGAGGTAGCAAGGGACGGAGGGAGATTTATAGAGGCAGAGAGAGAGAAACACGCAGTGAGCAAAGCAGATGGCACGATATTGTTTTGATTCATCATCATAGCTACACTGGCGGTGTGGAGAAGATGAAAGACTCCTTGTCAAAGCTCAGAACACGATGAATCGCTATTAAACCCATTTGATTGGTGGATTCTAATTCAAATGTGTGTGTGTGTGTGTGTGTGTGTGTGTGTGTTTGTGCCTGTGTGTGCCTGCGTGTGTGTGTGTCTGTCTGTGTGCCTGTGTGTGTGTGTGTGCTAATGTGTGAATGTGTGTGCCTGCGTGTGTGTGTGTGTGTGTGTGTGGGTGCGTGCATGTGTGTGCCTGTGTGTGTGCCTGCGTGTGCGTATGTGGTACCAGGTGCGTTGTACCCCACCAGTATGCGGATCAATGACCAGGGTCGTCTGGTGGTGAATTTCCACACCAAGGCTCGGTTCAGGGGTCTGTTTATAGACTCTCACTCCAGAGGCAGAGGGGCACAGCCACGTAAGTATACACTGTCATTTGTATACACTTGAAATATCCCTTTAAATATACATGGCATAATCGTACCATGGATCCCAGTGATCCACAGTAATCTAAAATATGCTAAGACGTCTTGGATTTGCATTCTTGTAAATCCATCTCCTTGATGCAAATGACTGTTTTCAAACGATTTTTGGATCACCACCATTACAATACACTGTAATGGTGCATCCCACAACCAATCAACGAGTGGCAGGTGATGTCGCTCGGCAGATTTCAGCCAATCAGGAACAACCCCCACCACTGTACCCATGTAGAGCTACCTGACGACGTACCTGAGGTCGACGCGTGTGTTTGAAACGCTCCCTCTGTGTTCTACCGTGTCCAGTGGGAGCAGCGTCCTCCATGGTGATGTGTGTGGACCACCCCGGGCTGACCTTTAACCTGAGCCTGGTGAGGAGCGAGCCCACCTTCAACCAGCCCATCCAGCAGTGGACCTTCACTTCGGACTTTGCTGTAAGTCGCTGTAAGGCAGGAAGTTCACCCGATCAAGGAGAGAACTACTTCCTGTCCGGAACACAAATTTCAAAATAAATACTATTTTTAGTGTAACCTTTAAGTCTTGTAATGAACAAAACTAAACTAATTTCACACGGTACTTACAACATATTTAGACGTGTTCATATTCCAACACGGCTAAACAATAACACACGTTCGATATCGGCTGGATCGATGACAGCACATGTATTCAGGTTTCCCATCTGTTTCCCATGCCATCGCTCACCCCCTGCCCCCTGCTGTGTGCTAGGTGAGGGACTACTCGGGCGCCTACACAGTGAAGCTGATCCCGTGCAGCACGGCTCAGAACATGGAGTACAGCGTCCCACCCGTCTGCAATCCCAGAGACCCAGTCACCTTTGACCTCGACATCAGGTTCCAGCAGGTACGAACACTGAACGATCCATAGTCCATCTTCAGTGATCTACCGGTCTTGGGGAACGTTACGGTTCTCTATCCAGAGAGTCTCATCCATCCTAATAAATCCCCCTAATGACTCTTTCCAGAACAGATCTCTCCACTACCCCCACATAGTGTGCTCCAACCGTTGATAATGTATATTGGACCACCTGAGCAATCGGTCTGCGTTGCTCGTGCTAGCTCTCTTCCCCTGCATTCTTGTGTCTTGATCGTATCATTCTTGACCCGAGGTCCACCCTATCTGTTTCTTATTTGACTGGGTATTCTCTCTAGCAGACCATTTTATCCAAACTGACTTACAGTACAAAATGGATTTTATTTTTGTATACTTTGGTGATGATGCCTAGGTAGATGGTAGACTGCCGACATTGGGATTCAATCCCAGAACCTTTCGCCTGCGAGTCAAACACCCCAACCGCCAGACCCTCTGCCCCCTCAGGATAGTCTCTGATAGTCTAGTGGTCTAAACCAGGGCAACTCAAGTCAAAGCATAGGTACCCAGACCCTCTCTCTCTCTCTCTCTCTCTCCTCTTCCCCCCCCCCCCCCCCCCCCCCACCCCCCCCAGGTGAGCGACCCCGTGGCGGTAGAGTTCAACCTGAACACCCAGATGTTCCTGCTGTCCAAGAGGAACCTGTGGCTCTCGGACGGCTCCATGGGCTTTGGACAGGAGAGCGACACCGCCTTCTCTGAAGGTAAGGGCCTTCATAGGACCACGAGGGATTTCCATTTCTTGTTGTCAAATGTGGTGATTTAAGTTAAACCGTCTGGATTTGCTAATCAGGACATTGTAGTGCCGACTAACGGGTAGAATCAGTAGACGGGCAGAGCAAAACATGACGGGGATTTTTATGTTCTGGGCCTTGGATTTTTGTTGAAGTCTCCACTAGATGGCGGCACAACAGCACAGTGGGTGGCACTTGAAAAGGTGAAAAAAAAGCATTGAATTTCCGTTTTCAGTTTGGTATTTGCGTTTGAGTCCGTTTGTGTGGATCCTAGGCGACACCATCTACGGTCGGGTCATGGTGGACCCTGTGCAGAACCTGGGGGATTCGTTCTTCTGCAACATTGAGAAGGTGTACCTGTGCACGGGCGCCGATGGCTACGTTCCCAAGTATAACCCCACCAAGTTTGAGTTTGGGTGCCTGGCCGACTCGCCCTCGCTGCTCTACAGATTCAAGATCCTTGTAAGAAACAGCTCTCCTTCTGCCTCGACACGTCCATCCAAAACGATTTTTGCATGTCTTTCGTTCTTGACCCCATCCGCTGCGTGTGACCCAGGACAAATCCCAGCCCGAGACGCAGGCGCCAGCCTTCGGGGACGTCGCTTTCAACGCGGCGCTGGCCGTCGACGACCCCTCGGCCCTGTCCCTCGCCGGGCAGCCCGGCTCGGACGGCTTCCGCCTGGACTCCAGCGCCATGTTCCAGGTTCGGTACACCTCCCCCGCTCTCCGCCGCGCCTCTGTGGCGCTTTCCACGGCCTGATCTTTGTGCGACAGCCTACGCACGACACCGTGCGAGGGAGCACCCTCACCGAGACCTGTTTGCGTCTGTGTCTCCAGGTGGCGACGGGCCGCGAGTGGTTCATCCACACCATCTACACCGTGCGCTCCAAGGACAACGGCCACCGCGGCGGCATCGGCAAGCGCAGCCTGGAGGAGCGCCATTCCCTCGTCTCCGGGGGCGCCGGCCTCGCCGCCCCGGCCCCGTCGGGAGACGGCCGGCCTCGCGCGCGTCGCTCCGCCGGCGGGGGTGAGGCGGCGGCGGCACCCGGGGTGACGGAAGACATCGGCGTGGACAACGACCGCGGCACCAACATCATGCACATCGTCCTGGACCGCACCAAGCGGCGGGCGGCGGGCTCGGGGGCGGAGCCCTTCGCGGCGGGGCTGGACCCCCGGGAGCTGAGCGCCGACGGGGGAGAGGAGGGCGCGGTGGCGGTGGTGGTGGCGGGGGTCATCGTGGGGGTGCTGCTGACGGCGCTGCTGGTCATGGTGGTCCTCACGCTGGGTCTGAGGGCCCAGCGGGGGGCCGGGGGGAAGGAGGGCGGGGCCATGCAGGAGGCGATGAGCGGCTCCGTCAGCAGGGACCCCATGTTGGTGGTGCGGATGCAGGACTGCCAGGACAGCTCAGAGGTCTGAGTTGCCATGGCACCGGTGGATGGACAAATGGACCAGGGGATTTGGACCGGTATTTCATCATGTGGGGCTTTTATACATTGTGGGGATTGTGGCGTTTTTTTGTTGTTGTTGGTATGGAACTGCTTTCATATCGCTTGAGAAAAAGAGTTGGTTGTGGGGTGCGAGTGACTGAAAGGGATGTTGAAACCAAAATGCCAAAATATTTAAGTATCCTGCTGTGTTCACTCAACATTCCAGTTTGTGTTGAAGTCGCATTTCCATTCTGCTTACAGCGTTTGCTGTATGATTTGATGTTGTTGAAGTGCCTCAAGCTGCCATACTCACCAAGAACAGCGCTAAATGCTCAAGGTGTTTGGCTTATAGTGACATATAAGGTACGACAGAAGTTTGTCACGTGATATGTTGGGTAGAGGAGTCACTCTTCACACTCCTATTGGATCCGACACTATCTTCATATCTATAATAATTGTTCACAGATGTGCACACAATTGAACAAACCACTCTGATGTGTAAAATAAGCCAACTAAAGCACTGGAATTAAACACTTGTCATTCTCCTGGTTTATTTGCTATTTTCAACTATTAGTTTATACACTGTGGTCCTACGGTCAGTGTTTTGTTTACAGAATAATGAGGGAGGGATTCTGAACATGACAATTCTGAGCTGGATTCAAACATTTTATAATATGGTTTGTATTGTGGTCACATCTATGTTTACTCTGTGTCACCGCAGTTTACTGCTGTTTGTTATTGTAATCGTGTTAAGCTCACCGTGTGTGTGTGTGCCTTCTGTATAATGTCATATTTATTCAAAAATTAGTATCATGGATGTCATTAACTTCACAGAAATGGATAGATTACCATTAAACACAATGATTTCCGGAGTGGTTTACTGTGAGCGAGTCTTTGTTGTAGCAAAAACATAACTGTTATGTTTCCATAACAGAATCTCAACTGAGCCACATATACGCTCTTGCTGTGAACTACCATGCTGTCAGTGGTTATGCTATCTGTGTTTAATGATGAATATATCCGACATTGTGTGTGTCGACGGTCAACTGTTAACCTTTTCTCTCACCCTGGTGTTCATGAGATGTAAAATCCTAAATGTCTGTCAGATCACATCAGTCTTTTTTTGTAAGTTCATCCTAAACCCCACATGTGTAAAGTGATCTTGTTTTCATCAACTGAAATCCTGAGGCATGTGTACAAGAAGGGTTCCCATGGTCGTGGCTTTGTGTTCTGTTTAGTTCAAAATGATTACTATACATCTGACATCAAACGCACTTTTTGAGTCTTATCCCTCACAAGGCAAATGTAAGCTATGCAATGCAATCACTAACTACACACGTTAGCGT
The DNA here is from genome assembly GCA_026745465.1 of Lota lota. Lineage (NCBI taxonomy): Eukaryota > Metazoa > Chordata > Actinopteri > Gadiformes > Lotidae > Lota > Lota lota. The sequence goes on from JACYXH010000575.1 coordinate 1,602,404, forward strand.
TATTCCCATGCCATCTGTATTGTAATTTCACCATAAAGAATTTGCTGTGTCTTTATATGAATTACTAAATATGTATAATAATAAATATTGTTTCTTTATCTTAACAACAGTTGTTGTGTCCATGCACTAGAGAGAGAGAGAGAGAGAGAGAGAGAGAGAGAGAGAGAGAGAGAGAGAGAGAGAGAGAGAGAGAGAGAGAGAGAGAGAGAGAGAGAGAGAGAGAGAGAGAGAGAGAGAGAGAGAGAGAGAGAGAGAGAGAGAGAGAGGGGAAACTTTGTACGGATCGGATTGGTCTAACCGGAAGTCACACACCGTGACGCTGCTGCCTGCTTGTTCCCTGCTCTCTTCTCTCTGCGCGCTGTGTTGTTGTTGTTAAGGACCAACATGGCTACCGCGAGTGGTGCAGGGGAAGACCTCAGGAAAGAGCTGTCGTGCTCGATCTGTTTGGATTACTTCAAAGAACCCGTCATATTAAAATGCGGACACAATTATTGCCGCTGTTGCATCCTCACGCACTGGGATGAAACGGGCGACGACTACAGTGGTTACCAGTGCCCACAGTGTCGAGCGGTACGTCGTTGTGGTTGCTTCGTGATGGCTTGTTTCAGATGCGTCAGTCAGTCCATGTTTCCCATTTCCCCCCGTCAGCTGTGTGTCGTGTGGCCGTTATTATGGCCTCGTGGGTGGTTTGGAAGGTACGGCGTTGGCAGCGTCACCGGATGACGTCAGCCGATGTCATCTTTAACGAAGATTTAAGACGAAGATAACGTCTGTTGTCGTCCACACGTTTCCCTCATATCGTGTACCATTTTAAATCGCTACTGTCGAAGGAGAAAGGGGATAAACGTCTGTCGTTGCTGTCATTGTCTCAGGTGTTCAACAAGAAGACCTTCACCAAGAACTACCTGGTCCAGAACCTGGTGGCAAAGCTGGAGGACCTGGAGTCCCTGGGCTCTTGTCCCGCACCATCCAAACCAATCAAAGTAGACGGCAAGTGTGAACAACACGGAGAGGACCTGAAACTCTTCTGCGAAACGGATCGCAGGCCCATTTGTGTAGTCTGCAGGGAGTCAAGAGCGCACAGGTACTCCCTTATGAGTAGAAGGGGAGAGAGAGAGAGAGAGAGAGAGAGAGAGAGAGAGAGAGAGAGAGAGAGAGAGAGAGAGAGAGAGAGAGAGAGAGAGAGAGAGAGAGAGAGAGAGAGAGAGAGAGAGAGAGAGAGAGAGAGAGAGAGAGAGCTGTTCAATCGTTTGCAATATCACCCGTTTCCTAGAACCGGCCTTACAAGTTCATTATTCAGTTTAAAAAGCATTCTATTAACCGAATTGTTTTTACAATTATGGTGCCTTTTAACTTGGCATCATAATCATTTTGTGTTGGCATTGCATTGAATCATAATCAGAAATAGTTGCATTGGCAAGTAAGCCTAACATCCAAGGAATTTGATGTGGTGTATTGTGTGTAGCCTACTCTTGCTGAGTGGGGCTACATGCTGAACCGTTGTCTAAACATCATTTCCTTGCATCAACTCAACCGTCTCACCAGTACAGATAAAAGGGTGTTACTGTCTTGGTCCATTATCAAACAACTTTTTTTGACTCGATTTTACTGGACAAGCTATTCTATTTGAATACTTGGTAATATGTGTGAACTGCTGCATGGTGTGTCTGTGTGCGGGTATATACTGTACATGGGCCATAACTCTATGATCTGCTTTATTTTGTAGACACCATGAGGTTGCCCCAGTGCATGAAGTGGTCCATGACATGAAGGTATGAAAAAGGGATTTGGACAAGGTCTTGTTGTCATGTTCATCATGTTCACAGTGTAGCCTCGTAACATTCTCAGGGAATGTCACCGTCCACATGATACTACACGGTCACGAACGGATTTATTTCAGCATTCATGAAATGAACAAAGTGTTTGTAGAGGATTAATTAATTTGATTATATTCTAATTTCCAATCACTTACACTACTGACTTTAATGATCACTCGTCCTGCTTTACGGACACTATCTTGTGATTACACATGACGTATGGCTAATAGTGTAGCATGTGGTGGAAAAATGACTTCAGGCCCTATTCCAAGGTTAGCTTGCATAAACTAGTTGGTTTAAGCGCTCAAGTTGTTGTGTGCATACTATAGTGGCCTATCTGTTTTCTTTTAATTACCTAACCTCCCCTCAGCTGCATGTTATCCTCCCTTATGTTATCATGTGAGAACATCTTGAGCAAGCCCCTCTCCATAAACATTGGGTCTGTTCTTGACTGCATATCTTATCTTGACCGTCCGTTGTACCCGCCATAAATAATAGGTGGCGCTATAACTGTTGAACTACGACCGAGTGACCGTAGGTTGCACCCGACATAGTGGCGCCATAAATGTTGAGCTGCAACCAGGTGTCTGGCCTTAGCTATGCATTGAACCAGTTATAGATGGTAAATGGCGCCATCTAGTGTTACTTTTTAAATGTTGTTTGTTCCACTCTACAAAAGGACTTCCCTCCTTTGCTCAGCGTGCCTTTTCTCGAGAACTCTGCCCTGTGTGGAGTTACCTTTGAAACTGCGTCTTTTGTATGCTGCAGCATATGAAATAAACTAACTACGGATATCCATTTGTCTTAGCCTTTTGAATCGAGCCAGCCACCAGTTGTCTAATTTGCTACGACAAGCACGAAAAATAACACACGGCACTATATATATATATAAGGACCCTGAAAATAACATTTTGCCATCTCAAGTGCCTCGCTGCTCATTATTTGCTCGTATCTACTTCTCCTCTCTGATTTCCTCACATAATACAATATGATATGGTAGTGTAAAATCTGGTTATTCCTCTACAGTATTTCATCAAAAATCATTGTCTTATTAGATGTTAGTCTCAACCCATCCTATACGATTGCATTATAACCTGGAGCTAAGATGAGTTTACTCATAGGCCAACTTAAGGTCACAAGCTGGAATAAACCGGTTTGTGTCGGTGACTGATACGTACTATATAGGGGAAGATATTCTTCTTTCTGTTAGACATGCGGGATATACTTTGGCGCTGCGTGACCACGTGCGTGGTATTCTCCTGAGCACGTTCAATTCATTCGACTCTTGGGTACTGTAAATGAACTTGGTCTTTCCCGACATGGCTGGCTTCATTGACCAATCCTTAATCTACGATGGTCACCCCCCCCCCCTCACCTTTGTTTCCTTTGGTGTTACCGCCCACGATGTGAACGTTTCCCTAGGAGAATCATGTACACCCATTTCCTCATTGAAGACGCGAAAGATGAAGATGGTAAATCGCTGCCTGTGTCTTCCCATGGTCATGCTCTGTTAAACCAAATACAAGAAGTGTCCTAAAATAAAGGATTCTCATCACCCGTGTGCATAACACTGGAATGTGTTCAACACGGCCAGTCAATTCGTCGATGCTGAAGTCATTTCTCCAGATCTAAATGGAGCTCACGCGGTTTTCAGACATCCTTGCCGACAATTAAATGTTAAGTAGGTGGATCGGCACATCTTCAGGCCGGTGATCGTTAATACATGTTCAAATTATTCAACTCTTTTTAAACAGTTGTAATGAAGTAAAAACAAAAAAAAAGCAACCACGCCAATGACAGTCAATTAAAAACAAATGGCTAGCATCTTGTTCCAAATGTACCATGCAACAATGAATCCGTGTCAATCAAAATCCGATAATCAAATGGTGTGTTCTAGATCTATGATCACATGCAAGAATGGTGCAAAAAAAAAGAAAAAACAAGGGAGAGATGAGCAGATCTAGATGAACAGTGAAGGGATTGTCTGTGTTTTCTCGGTTGACACTGGTTTGACTAGCTGCTGGGTCTTCCCTACAGATGGAGTTACAGCTGAGGCTGCTGGAATTGAACTGGCAGAAGTCGCGGTGTACCAGCGTCCGATTGGAGGACGAACGCACCAAGAACGATTTAAAGGTAGAACGCCACAGCTGAACTCCATGCAACGTTGTTTATGAGTGGGCCCTGATACGAGACTAAACTGATCACGTAAAACATTTATTGTATCAGAATTGGTTGCGATCACCGCAACTTTTATGCTATAACATTTTTCAATATCATGCAAGTCTACAGGGTTTGTACATCAGAATGCATCATGGGATATTTTATTGGTGATACTCCACCATTTTGAGAGGACTCAAGTAGAGTTTTAGTACTGCAAAGTCCTAAATCAAGGTAAATATACCGTAACCTGGCCTAAAGAAACGTCTCGCATGAGAAACACTGTGGCAGTCTCAAACCCAACAATAATAACGAGTCCTTTCACCATTAACTTGATAACGACCCAAAAATATTACTACCAACATATGAACTTAACACTCAACAAAATGGCGGCGGTCATTGCACTGTGACGTCGCGATGTACAAGCCCTATTCGTGAAAAGGCTACCATTTTCCTCTCCCTCACATCCGTCACTGTCCCACGGGTCCGCGTGTCCGTGTGTCCGCGTGTCCGCAGCTGCAGAAGCAGCGGCTGAAAGAGAAGATCGAGGCGGACGTGGGCGCGCTGGTCCAGTTCCTGCTGGACGAGCGCGACTCCCTGCTGGACGGCCTGGACGCGGAGGAGGTGGCCACCATGGCGGTCCTCGACGACAACCTCAAGATCATAGACGCCGAGACGGCGGCCGTGGACGCCACCATCGCCGACATCCACGACCACATAGCCGGAAAAACCAGCTTTGAGGTCAGCCGCTGGCGAACGCAACCCATGTGTTGTTTCTTTGTTGTCGTCGGTTATTGGTCGAGTCCCGAGACCAGTGGTTTATTTGGTTTCTTTTGGAACATGTCTTAGCTGATCAAGAGGGAAAGTTACTACACTGGTACAGATGTACAATTGGGAAATAGTTTTAATTTGTGTCAAAAGTAGCTTTTGTATTAGCGTTGGTGTTGTAGCTACTACCAAAAACTCATTTTTAAATGTCCTCATATTATTATTTTTTATTATTTTTTACCTGGAAAGCATCAATGTCATTTTACCTGGAATTTTAAGAGGCATTTTGAACGAAAAGTGGATTCTAAACAAAGTCAGTTACCAGTGGATTGAAGTTCAACTAGTTTCCACTCAAATGTTTCATTAATGTAATTTAAAATGTTTTTCTCATTAACACCTTCATTTCAATATTTTTTTCCAGAGTCTTGCTCAGTCCTACAATGAGTAAGTGTCTAAATACTGTATTTGCCGCAATCTAATCTATTGTTAAAGCCATTAGGATGTATCTAACTTACACAATTAAAACTTACATCACCATTAAACTGGTTTATTGCAATTTGTATGTTTCATTATCTACATCTTGACATTTATATGGATCGAGTTACGTGTGTGTGTGTGTGTGTTCGCGTGTACCTGTGTGCTAATGACGTTCTCTGTCTCCCTCAGAGCCATCCACTGCAAGGCCTTCAACACTCTGGAGTCCGTGAACTGTCCCTCTGACTGGACAGACTTCTCGGGGCCCTTCCAGCTCATCGTGTGGAAGAAGATGATGCACGTGTTACATACGAGTCAGTCTAATCCATCTGTCCGTATATCTCCCCATCTCAGTCTCTCATCCTAGTAGAAGATTTGACCATGGAATTATACACACATTCACGTCGGTCCATTGCACGTCGTTCATGCACGCAACATTGAAATGCAATCATTTCACACCTGTAAATGAGTCAATGTTAATGTTCTTTTTCCATACCGAAATAGTGCTCACACGCGTTTGTCTGTCTCACTCTCCCATCTGGTTCCCTCTCACTCTCTATCGCTCCGTCCCTCTCCCTCCCTCTCCCTCTCCCTCTCCCTCTCCCTCTCCCTCTCCCTCTCCCTCTCCCTCTCTCTCTCTCTCTCTCTCTCTCTCTCTCTCTCTCTCTCTCTCTCTCTCTCTCTCTCTCTCTCTCTCTCTCTCTCTCTCTCTCCCTCTCTCTCTCCAGTGCCCCAGAACCTCACGTTGGACCCGGACACGGCGCACCCCAACCTGATGATCACGGACTTCGACACCAAGGTGGAGGAGGGCCGGGCCTGCGGCCACGAGCCCGACCTGCCGGCCCGCTTCACGCGCTTCTTCAGCGTGCTCGCCACGGCCAGCTACGCCGGCGGCCAGCACTACTGGGAGGTGGATGTCAAGGACAAGGGCGTGTGGTACCTGGGCGTCACCACCGAGTCCAGCAACCGCAAGGGCTTCGTCAGCCTCACGCCGTCGGCCGGCTACTGGAGCCTGTGCCTGCAGGACCGCCTGTACGCCAACGGCGAGAACGGCCGCATCCCCGTGGCGGACTACTGGAACTCGCCGCGCGTGGGCGTCTACCTGGACTACGACAACGGACGCCTGTGCTTCTACGACGCCGTCACCATGAAGAAGCTGTACATGTTCAGCTCGCGCTTCGAGGAGCCCGTCTGTCCCTTCTTCAGCCCCGGGAAGAACGACCCGGGCAGCCGGCTGCAGATATGCCACTATTACTGAGGGGGAGGGAGGGAGAGAGGCTGCAGATAAGCCACTGTTACTGAGGGGGAGGGAGGGAGAGAGGCTGCAGATAAGCCACTGTTACTGAGAGAGAGAGAGAGAGAGAGAGAGAGAGAGAGAGAGAGAGAGAGAGAGAGAGAGAGAGAGAGAGAGAGAGAGAGAGAGAGAGAGAGAGAGAGAGAGAGAGAGAGAGAGAGAGAGAGAGAGAGAGAGAGAGAGAGAGAGAGAGAGAGAGAGAGAGAGAGGTTGCAGATATGCCACTGTTACTGAGGGGGAGGGAGGGAGAGAGAGAAAGGCTGCAGATATGCCACCATTACTGAGAGAGAGGAGGGAGGGAGGGAGGGAGGGAGGGAGGGGCAGCTGCAGATATGCCAATTTTACTAAGGGAGTGAGAGAGAGAGAGGTGCCATAACGGCAGAAGCCTCTTTACCTCAAATAAACCACGGCAATCCTTTTTATGTTCTCAGTAAAGTTTAAAAAAATAAAACTCCTGTGGTTACTACGGAGGTTTAAGCAATTGCTTGGTTACGCAAGACGTATGAAAAGAGATTGTAAGACTGATATAGTTTTAAACCAGAAGACTGACCACTGACAACTGTGGCTGAGATAATGTGTTCAGCTTGAGTATGGCAGGGTTGTCGGAATGCAACACTTTTGATTATTTTTGTCAAATGCTATAATGTGTCTAACTGATCTTTTAAACAGACAATCAGATGTGTAACATTTCTCCAAATCGACCATCTACTTTTTTTCTTTGCAGCCTGGACAATTTTGTTTTTTACGCAATAATATTCCATGGCACATAGATATTTATCAGTTAATAAGCGTTTGCATTCATGTCACTGACGCCTATATTGTGTCGTTTTCGGAGCAGCAGTACTGCAAATTATTTAGTGTATCGGTCTTGTGTTTGGAGTCGAAGATCACTGTACAAATCTCTATCTCTATGTGGATCAGCCTCAGAGCAGATTTCTCAACCCGTCTCAGGGTAAAAATTATGACTCATGTTTCCAGTTTGACTCGTTATTTTCCAATCCCTACTAGATGAGTGTGACTGTTTCATACAATCAATACGGTTGGTGCTATTTTATGTTCAGGTTTTTGCCAAATTTAGTTTTTTAGCTATCGGTCAAACCTTATCGTCAGGGAAAGTTTCCCTAATTGTTCTGACAACTAACATGCCAATTTGCTATTGTGATTGCTTTTGTCATGTTATTTGAATGTATGGAAACATCTTGTTTTGTTTTTAATCAAATTTAATCAAATTTTTGGGGGTTTGCGTTACTCTTACACAAAGCAGTTTTGGACCTTTACATGAAAGATTGCAGAAATAAGAGCTAAAGGTTTTTTTTGTTGGCATGAATCGATTTAAGATCCAAATGCAAATGTGATTTTTTTTTTACGCAATGTTAATAAATGTTACAGCCATCAATGTTGCTTGTTTTATTTTTTGCTTTGATGTCAAGCATTTGGTTGCTTGCATGCGATTTAAAGCCTTGATATTTTTCTTACCACCCTATTGCTTCCCTTATCAAATGAAGACAATGACTTCCACATTCTTGATGCTCAGTAACTGATTGTCTTTCTCACTGTTATTCATAGTCTTGATTTACTTACCGTTACCTACCATCTTCTGCAGACACACCCACAAAGGGGCCAGTTTGGGTTTGCATTCGACCCAGAATGGCCTAGGCCCGTAGGGATAACTGGGATGACCTCTGGGTAATGGGTCGAACAAGCTCTAAGACCTAATGAGGCAACCTATTCAGACAAGTCAGTGTAATTCTTTAATATTTACAATAACATCCTTGTAGTGAGTACATAGACATATTGAGTATTTCATGTAATTGTGAGTCATGTAAGTAAATACTATTTCCATGATGATACCTTTTATCTGTGTCGGTAAATCAGTGACGATTAAAGATAAGGACTGATGAAAAAAATAATACATACTCAAACCGTTTATATTTAGAACTGCAAAACAAAAAACTCAAGATACCCTCCCATGAAATCTTAATTTTTTTTTGATTATATCTACTAGATTCTACAGAGGTCGTAGAAACTGGATAGTATCCGGTTTCTGCATTTAGAACCTTTATGTAAACAGGGTGCGTGTGAAGAACTCAGCAGTCTTCATCGGAGTGTTCTGTAGCCTGCCCAGCTAACTCAAGGAGTTAGGAGTTCCTTGTTGGTTAGGAGTTAACTCAAGGAGCTAACTCAAGGAGTTAGCTGGGATCCCGAGCCTGATCCTGGAAGTCCTGCTTACTGATTCGTAGCCACAAGCAAACCGCTAATCCCTTAGTGGGGCGTGATGCACATACGCCCACTGGGACATTGATATTACCACCATATGTTGGGTTAGACCGTTGTGTAGGGAAGCAGATGCAAGTTGAGGTTGTGATAGCTGAATGAAAAGCCCTAAAACGAAGGATGTAACAGGCCCAAAAAGGTCGGGAACCGCTGTGTTCGATTTGAGTAAAAATGCAAAAGACCAAACAAATAGACCATACTAAGTAAAACCACAGCGCACACTTGTGACAAAAAAGTGCCTGTCTGCAATTAGGACAGCATGTTTGCAACATACAATTCATTAGTGTGAATGATAAATATACACAAATCCATATATTACTCTTGTAAACTATATAACCTTTTTTCTCATTATCTTTGTGCAATGTTCGACAACAACGTACAACAACACATTTTGGCAGCGGGAAGTTACTGTTTGTCTTAATGTGAGCACGTTGAAAAGATCCACAACACTATTGGTAGTGCTATCATTCACAAAGGACCTTCAACAGTGCTGGTTGGCAAAGAGGAGAGAGAGCGAGTTCAAAATGCACCGATTAGAAAAATAAATTTCGAGGAAATCATGTAGAAAAGAAAATCTAAAAAATAAATACAATTCCTTTGGAAAATCATACAGCGTAATGACACATTTATAATGTGTTTCTCGATGTTTCCTATTTTTAACAGCTGCCTACTACTGCTGTATGTATTGATATACTACAGTACTTTTCCGCAGTCAACAATGGAGTGGAGAGGGTCAGAGATGAAGGACAAAAAGGACAACCTGTATTATCTTGTTGCAAGTAAACTTACAACAATAAAATCTGTCTGATTATATATAATATGTATACGGGGAATCCAAGTGTCAAGATGTTTGATTTAGATTATAAAAGAACGATTCGGTGTGTGGAACTAGAGCTATACAATACAACCATATAATATTATGTTGATATGGTTTTGGGGTGTTGGGATTTGGGGATTTTGGTTACTGTCAAAAAAGAGCCTGAAAGAGGATGAATCCTTGTTTTAATCCTTGCCTGGGTCTCACTGGAATGAATGAAAAGGATTCAGAAACAGCGTAAAAAAGGGAAATCTGGATTTGTGAACGCCGGGGATCTGGCCAATATAGGAAAGGCAATCATTAAAAGTTCATTTTAAACCACAAAGTTTGATTGGTAACGGAGGATGAACTGTTAATACTGATGCACACTGCTGAACTAGTGACATATCGTCATAAAGCTCGGACCCCACGTATAAGGCTGTTAAGTAGGGATAGCTAACCCTTAGCACATAAAGACATATGATTCATGTCTCAGCCTTACTTTACAGGTCAGCTCTTTATACTTTGGATATTCATGGCTACAGCTATGTTGGCTTGATATTAAACCATGGCCAGTATGGGTTCATCTCTTCAGGCCGTTCTACCAGTTAGGACGAGTTACGCACAACCACGAGACTGCTACGTCTGTCCTCCAGCAAAGCAATAGCCTTTAAGAATATTCAAAGCATTACCCAGAATGCCCGGCTTTTCGAGCGCAACGGCCCCTGCCATGTAAAGTCATCGATAGTTTGTGACTTATGTTTACAAGTTCAGAACGATTGGTGGTAGATTGAAGATAGAATACGTTAAATAGTACAGAAGTTTAACAAAAGTCAAGAGGAATCTCAGCGCAACCTTTGAGGGGGTTTTCCTAAGCGATATTGGTGCAGAGGCAAGATTTGGGGGATCTAGCCATGGAAAGTCACGTGCACGACAGGGTTCCGCTCACGTGCACTGTCCTCCACTCCGCGCAGCTTCACTGCAGATAGCGGTAAACCTTGAAGCAGTGGTTGCCAGAGTCGGCCACAGCCACGTTTCCGTCCGAGGTGAGGGCCAGACCCTGGGGCCCGTACAGGGGGTCCGCAGACGTGTTGATGTAGGACAGGAAAGAACCTGTGCTGTCAAAGACCTAAGACAGACACACACACACACACACACACACACAGTGGCATCGTCCTCTGTAAGTACAGCAGGTACGGCAGATAGGCAGAGAATCTTTTTTTTTTAAAGTGATAAAAAAAAGCTCTGTCCAACCCCCCTTTCTGAGTTACAACCATATCACCGTTTATTTGGAGCAGGTCTGTAAATAAGAAAGTCGTAAATACACGCAAACCCCCCAGACACAGTCCCCACATAGGCTCTGTTTGTGTCCTTGGACGTTGTTAATGTGTGTGTGACACTTTATTTCACAGTGGACATACACTTGGGACACCGAGGGAGGGAGAGCGAGAGCATGAGAGAGCAAGACAGCGGTGGTGAAATTACCACCCCCAGAGCTGGAATCTACACACACACACAGATCTGATACTATGTGTTTGTCGGTGCGTTCTCGCTCTGAAGTTGAACACTTGGAAATGTGTTTCATAAGACGTTACACTAAATGTCAGCTGACCTAAAGTGAGAGCCCGTGTCAGTGAGAACATCAAGTGGTTCACGGCAGGGAGTCTCACCTGTATTCTGCTATTTCCCCAGTCGGCCACAATGATGTTTCCATTGGCGTCCACAGCCACCCCGGTGGGCGCGTTGAACTGGCCGTTTCCTTCACCATGGGAACCAAACCTGAAGAGGAACTCTCCATCCGCGTTGTACACCTGAGGATCAACAAGACAACATGGCTGCCGTTTCATCACTGAGTCTGTGAAACGCTTACACTTCCAAGTATTGTGTCGTAATCCCTGCCATGGTATCTACATTTAATTAAATAATGCCGCTGTTTATACAATGGTGAGGGTGAATGTTGATAATTGCAATATTTTCATATTTTACCTTCACAGAGTGATTGTGGAAATCTGTCACGATGATTTCGTTCTTGTTATTCACCGCCACAAAGTGTGGACCTGGATAAAAGAGAATGTATTACTGTATTAATGCACGTTTTGATTTTCTTTGTTTACACTTGGGAATGAGGATTATGCTGATAGCCACACACATTGTTTTCCAACGGTTGCTTTAACCGTTTGATAAAACCATTAGTAGAGTTATTTGTGTCAGACAAAACAAGAATAAGGGAAAAGAAAAATCTGTGTTTTGAGAATAAAGTCAAAGTTGATAGTCTTCAATAACATCCATCAACCATGAGCCTTAGTATTCATATAGACTAGGTCTAGGTCAAAACACAAAGCAAAAGTTTGAAGTAGTCTGTCTCTGCAAAATTGTACTTTAATCTCAAAATCCAGACTTTTACCCCCAATTTAATAAAAAAAAAGTTTTTGGTAGAATCAGAAGTAATCACTTAGTTGAGCCATTTGTTTCATGCTCAAAGATGCTTCAAGTTTGTTTAGTTGAAGTCAATCTCGGCATACCACAAACAAATAATCACAAAACAATTCCATCTCAATGTACTCTTACAACTTTATAGTCGTAAGCATTAGATGGTTTTTATAGCTGAATGCATAATGTGTTACTGGAGTATTTGATCGAGATAGTAAAAGCTTTCTATAGTGTTATTGTATTATATACACATATTTCACTTAAATTTCCTGCTCATGTTGTCATCACAATGTTATTTGATTCTGTTATTTGAAGGTACATCACAGTTTCATATGACAAAATTATCATCATATAAAACAATTACAAATACGGAAGACTCAACACAACACAATTGACATAGTACTATTGATAATCCTGATCACATTCCACAAAAAAACGTATCACATGAGTGTTATTTAAAACCCGGTTGATCAAAAAGTGTGTTTTAAACTAACTAGGGAGCGAGGTTAGACAATGCACTGCATTATAGACTATGGTGGTACCAATGCCACACTTAATACTTACTGAAAACTGGGACTGACTTATTTACAATTGGGCCAAGTTTTTCTGAAGGGGAGAACAGGAGGAAGAACAGACATAGAGGAGAGTATTCAGAGATGAAAGATAGGCAACTGGAAATGAGGGTGCACCTGAATGCTCTTCATAGAACCACAATTAGTCAGTATGTATACATGAACCCCTCCTCACCTCTCAACTATTCCTACACGTCCCCTTGATTCACTATCAGAAGAGAGACCTATCTTCCAGAAGCCCCTCCCCTCACCTGTTTGATACATATGAGAAGCCCCACCCCTCACTTTCTAAATACCTATCATAAGCCCCTCCCCCTTACCTGCTAATTACCCATCAGAAGCCCCTCCCCTCACCTGCTAACTACCTATCAGAGGACCCAACCATCACCTGCCAACTACCTTTCATAAGCCCCTCCCCTCACCTGCAAACTGTCTCTCGGACGTCCCCCTCGCTCCAAACTTGTTGACCAGCTTCCCGTTGGACTGGAAGATGAAGACACAGCAGGCCTTGTTGTCCACGGCGATGATGTGTCCGTTCCTGTCCACAGCCACGCCCTTGGGACCCATGAGACGGCCCGCTCCGATTTTGTTCTGGGGAGGAGGAAGTGAGGATGGGAGGACGTTAAATAAAACAGCATCCCAGATAGACACAAAAGCACAGAACAGGATATGATGCGGCATATTGCCGTTGGAAAAAGCTGTACTTTTAATTTTTTACAAATTGGGTAAAAAGGTGTTTCAAACTGAACACAGACAAAAAAACGTCGGCTTTGTGTCGGTCTGTAAGCATGTCACCTTAAACTTGCCGTCCGAGGAGAAGATGCTGACCCAGCGGTTGTCATAGTCTGCCACCACAATGTCACCGTTCAAGTCCACGCTCACGCCCGTGGGTCTCTGGAGCTGCCCCGGAGAACGACCCCTGACCCCAAACCGCATCTTGAACTGCCCATCATTGGAGAACACCTGCAGGCAAAGGGAGTACAAAATAACAATTTGGTGCAAAGTCTAACAATGGTGAGATTTCAGTACTACAGAGCTGGGCTGTCAGTCAGTCAGTCAGTCAGTCAGTCAGTCAGTCAGTCCCACCTGTATGCACTGGTTGTTGCTGTCTGCCACCACCACCCTGCCGTTGCTGGAGGCTGAGATGCCCTGGAGGTTGGTGAACTCTCCCTTCTCCCGGCCTCGTGAACCTGTGGAGACAAAGACCTTCAACTTCAGGAAGACCTTCACGGGTGAACTAACCTAGCCAGAAAATGACAAAGAATTACATGATCTGATGGATTTAAGTTATTAAATAATTCATTTTAAAAATAATATATGTACGTACACTAAAAAAGGGTAGAAGGTTATTTTTGTACCATAGGTATAGGGGTAACACTTTACAATAAGGGTGTATTAATTAACAATTCATTAACATTAGTTTATGCAGTAATAAGCATTATTATATAGCATTAGCAAAGGGGTTAGGGCAAGGGTTAGGGTTAACCCTAACCCTGTAAAACAAATAAACATAAGTAAACATGAACACCGCTAGTAAATGATTACTAGACAATTACATTACTATTAATTAACTGTTAGTTAGTTAATATTACCGCATTAACTTACGTCAATTAATGCTTAATGAATATACCCTTATTGTAAAGAACTACCGGTGGTTAACATGTATTGATCAGCGATGAGCAAATAACACACGCGGAAATAAATAACAAAACAAACGGTGTGGCTCCCGCCGGGAGTGTGTCAGCGGCGGCTGAAACCCTGTGGCCTACGGAGTCCGGGTTCTCTCCGGTGTCAACGCTCCGCCTCCCACCTCGAGGCCGGCGGCGCGGCCCTAGCCCTCGCGGCCCTAGCCCTCGGGGCCCTAGCCCTCGGGACCCTAGCCCTCGCGGCCCTAGCCCTCAGGGCAGCCCTAGCCCTCGGGGCCCTAGCCCTCGGGGCCCTAGCCCTCGGGGCCCTAGCCCTCGCGGCGCTCCCGGCAGAACACCCACCCACTCTGTAGATCAGCTCGTCCTCGATGGGGTTCTCCTTCTTCTTGGTGGTGCTGTACATGCTGGAGGGCCGCCGCACCGCCTTCTGCCGAACGTGGCCCCCGGTGCCGCTGGGGGACTTGACCCGGCGCTTCACGTCGTCGGGGGACTGCGGCACGTCGGAGGGCTTGAGGGCCCGGAGGCGGAAGGGGCTGCCGCGGATGGGCTGGCCGTACAGCGCCAGGCTGAACAGGAAGTCGCCCTCGCTGCGCAGCACGTAGCCCACCTCGTACGTCCCGTTCTTGTTGTCCGTGACCTCGGCGTCGGCGGCGCGGCTGCCGTCGCCGGCGGCGGTGATCTCCGCTCGCAGGATGGCGTTGCCCGTCCGCACCAGCTCCCCGTCCTGCAACACGCAACATGGAACATTGTCATACGGGAGGAGGAGGAGTGCTGAGTAGGAGAAGATGTAGTTAAGAGGAGAGAGACAGAGACAGAGAGAGCGAGAGCGAGAGCGAGAGCGAGATGCAAACTATGTGTTATTCAATAATCTTCTTACTGAAGCAAATCAAATGTTTCTCTGACCAAAAAAATCATAAAGCTATCAACCAAAATTGAATTTAATTCTGGATTCTGTCCTGTACCGTACCTTGTCCTTTGTTGTCACGGTAACACTCTGTTGTTGCCCAGTGGTTGCGTGGCGCAGTCCCTCCCCAGTGGCGACAGTGGTGTGGGCCACGGCTGCCGTGGTGATGAGGACCCCCAGGTTCTGAATGGAGCGTCGCAGGCCGTCTGTTTCCACCTGCAGGGGGCAGCAAAGACACAATATTACAGCAACACATACTTAGTGAGCAACATTTAAAATAATTACAATGAAATAGGAGCACGGTTGGATCCAAACATACACTGTGATGGAAAATATCACCAGCATACAAAGTGTTGCAAGGCAGTCTGTGAGTGTGTGCATTTAGAAGAATACTCTTCTCTCTTATGAGCCCAAGGACAAGTTAAGGGGGACTGTCTGTGCGATAAGATAAGCAAGAACAGAGTGTTATAGGCATCCCTGATCTGAGGTAACTCGTAGGCCCACAGGATACATACACACACAAACAGATACACAGACATCACACGCTTGAATAAACTGGTTTTAACCAATCCGTGGTCATGAAGCAGCCATGAACTGTAAGGTAGGCAGAATATACTTTTGAGTGCGTGAGCGGATGCATGGTATTCTCTTGGGCATGCTCAATACATTAGAATGTTGCTTGCTTTTACTTGCACCGTTTTTTGGAGGTTCATTTACAAATTCCCTTTAGGTGAATTTCCAACCCAAACACACAGTAAACATAATGATCCTGTTAATTTATATAAATATGAACCTAACCCATAATCTACACCATGTTATGACAAAAGATGCATAAACATCTAATCCCCCAAAAATGGGAGCAATGTCAACTATTCGAGAGAGAGAGAGAGAGAGAGAGAGAGAGAGAGAGAGAGAGAGAGAGAGAGAGAGAGAGAGAGAGAGAGAGAGAGAGAGAGAGAGAGAGAGAGAGAGAGAGAGAGAGAGAGAGAGAGAGAGAGAGAGAGAGAGAACGGGGGGCCAGCATGAACAGACATCTCTTACCTGACAGTCCAGGTGTGCGTTCTGATGTGGTTTCTCTGGGAAGTCATGTCTCGCCAGCGCCGTGACACGCTCACTCATCTGCTTCTGGACCAGCAGCACCTGGCCACCAAAACACAGGTGAGAGAGAAGCTTTGTGTGTAATGCTTTAATGACTGTTTTCTGCATTATTATTGTGATTTTACTGTGGTTTGAAAAGCCTTTTTCGAATGTTTGATCCGTCAAGCACTTTATATCTGTTGTTTAGAAAAGTGCTTTTAATATTATCATTACTTTTATACTATACTATAACTGATTCTGTGTTTACTCATATTTAGATTCAGGACAGCCTAAGGTGATGCTGTGATTATTGGAACATAAACAATGTATTTATTTAGAGATTTCTGCATTTAATCAATGACTAGACACACAAACGTCACTAGCATGATTGTTTTTTTTCCATTTCCCCACCAATAATTTTAGATGACGCAATGGTTGCAAAGAATGATAAAAGACTAAATGAATGCGGCTCAAAATAGTGTTACAGGAATTGCTTGTTATCGCATTCCTAAAGGGCATGCAACTTGTCATATGGTCTGCATATTAACATGCTGAAGATGTATTAAATTGTTCACAAATCACAAACAACCAACACATAGTGACCAGATGTTGGTGTAAAGCCCCTTTGAGGTGGGATGTGTGACACACTAAAGCAAAACCTCAGGAACAGCACCCCCTCTGGTGAAACACGGGTAACTGCATTGGTGTTGCTGCAATTCCATTGGCTCCAACTAGTGTTGGTCACATTAACCGACTGTGGTTTGATTCGCTTTGGTTCCTCTTTATGTGCTGGGGCCTACCTCCGTAGAGCTCCCGTGGCTGAGGGCCTGCTCTGTGAAGCCACAGCTGCTCTGGATGTGCTCTGCCCCCTGCAGGAGGGAGGTCAGCTGGGCCTGCAGGATCTGGGAGGACGAGGCGAGGAGAGGAGAGGAGAGGAAGGAAGCCGATGGGAGGAGAGAGAATGAGAAAGCGAAGGAGAGACGGAGACGGAGAGACGGATGGAAGTAAATAACAAGACAGGAGATGAAAAGCTTATCTCGGCGTGTACGGAGCACAATAACAGTACCACAAAGATCTGAAATATCCAACGTCTGTTTCATATCCAACGTTTGTTTGACTGTTTGCACGGGTCTGAGAGTGTGCATACATGGGCAGCACAGTGTAGCTATGGTGCCTCTCAGACGAAAGGTTCTGGGTTCAATCCCCAATGTCTGTAGTCTACCTGTAGGCATCCTTGAGCAAGATGCCTAACCTGCTCCTAAATGACATGAATCTTAAAAAGAATCTCTATGCACTATGTCAGCTTTCCCATTAGCGGTGGGGGAAATCTATAAAACTATTTACAGCAAACATTGTTATAGAGAAAAACTCCCTGGATGGATTGACTTGTGGGTGGGCGCGTTTTACTCTTGATACCTTTCTAGTGCAGATCTTTTTTAACGGAGTAAATAGCTGCGGTAGAAAGGAGACACGGTCCAGCTTTAAAGCAACGTAGTAAATATTAAAATAGCATCCATGTTGATAACCATGTCCATATCTGTGCCCACCTTCTGCTTGGAGCTGCAGATATTCTCCAGGTCCGTGATGAGGGCGTTCTTGCGCTGCTGTAGCGCCCTCTCAAGGTCGTCGAAGGTACTGCTGATCCCCGCCACCGCCTGGTTCTTCCCCTCCATCAGCTGCCGGGAGATCTCCGTCACCAACTCGATGGCCGCCGTCAGCTGAGGGAGTCTGGGGGCGCAGCAGGAAATATACATCCGTTGATTAATTTCACCATACATACACCCATACCTTATCCAGTATAATCCTACTTATATATGATTCAGAAATCATTTGACTTTATTCCTATTTTTATATTATTTGTTTAATTGTATGCTGCTATTCCATCCAAATTTCCCCTTAGGGATTAATTAAGTACTCATAGAAAAGAATCCATAATAATAGTATAGTATAAGTATAGTTGTAGTATAAGTTAAGCCTATAGTTAAGTGTTGATATTGATGATGAAAATGTTGATAGGCTTGACACAGAAAAAGTAAAATACAATGACTACTATCATTATTCCATCGAACATGCCATCGTGATTGACGCAACAGGGAAACAAAGAGCCAACTTTATAGACTTAAGATTGCTCTAAACATCTCAAGCCACCTACACAAGCAGAGGCTATTATGAAAAACCACAGGTCAGAACAGCATGGGCCAATCAATCACAAACACTGAAGCATAATGCTTGTGGAAAACAAGAATATATATAGAACGCCAAAGTCCCACAGTTCCTTTTCTCGGTGTCTCTATGTGTGACTAAAGGTGGAGGTGAGGTGAGGTCCGCTCTTACGGACACCAGGGTGTGCCCCACGACGCTCCTGATCCAGCTACTATGCCAAGCCCCATATAGAGCGTGACGTTTTCAATTTGGGTCAAAATCTCCCGTCGGGTGTCGGGCTAAATCCCCGGGTACATTTTAGACGGGCACACGGAAGGCCCACCTGCCGCGTATGGCGTCCAGCTGGGTCTTGAGCGCCGCCTTGTGCTGCTCCAGAACGTCCCTGAGGGGAACGGTCACGTGCTCGCGGTGCTCGCCCTCCGTGCAGTCCAGACACATGGCGGTCTCGCACGACTCGCAGTAGAACTCCATCACCTGCGGGGGGCGCCAGTGTCCCAGTTGAGAACAGATAACAGGTATTCTATACCAAACGTTATGGTGGAGCATTTATATATTTCTGGGAATGTTAGCAATTCTATATTTCTAGGAATGTTGAAAACTACTGGAAACAAAAAGAAAGGGGAAAACAATGTACACAAAGCAAGGTACTGGACATTCTGAACAAAAATAAACAGCACATTTGATATACCGTTGGTAACTTTACACAATGCTGATATTTACTCACAATATACTGTATTCTCATGAATGTTACATCCCAGTTCCAACTCAGCATGAATGCATGGAACTAGGCCGTTATGTCCATATTTTTCCAGAAGGATTAATTTAGTTTTTCCACCATAAATATTTAAAAACCACACGCTTCATTAGAGAGCTTTCTAGTCATAAATAATTCCAAGTGATCACGATGTGAGATGTGCCGTATTCATTCTCAGAGTGTCTACACTGAGTCAGAGGCCAGAGGATTATCCCCGTGATCCCACCTTGCCCTCGTGGTTGGGGCAGCACAGGGGGGTCCCGCTGGCGGCCGGGCAGGCCTCCTGCCGTGAGCACTCGGGGTCTCTCTGTAGAACCTGGAAGAGCCGGGAACGCAGAGGGGAGAGGTACATTCCCTCCCATGTGATCGAACCCATTAGAACTGAACTGTATTCCCTCATGCTTGTGGTGACCCTTGCCTTTAAAAGGCATTGATAGGCCATGCTAAAACAAATGAAAGTCTTGCCTTGTTTATCAGAAGCGAAGCAGTGGTTTCAGATTAAAATAATATTTGTTTCAACAATATCACACAAGTTACTTTAATAATATTTACAGCAACACAACAAACGGGATTATTACACAATTATACAACATACTGGCTGAATATCGGTGATCTTTCCCCCATCAACTTTATAGAGCTGTAAAGATTGTGAATGTGAATGAAAATGGATATAATGGATACAAGACTGTGTGTTCAGTCAGGTCCCAGAGGGAGAAGTTGTGTGAGTATTTAGGTGGATGGGTGTTGAGAGTGGCTGAGTTCGTTCTGGTTACAGGATTCCATGCTCTTTTGTCTCCTTTCCTGGCATCTGTCATTTACTTCCTGCCTCTGTGGACTAAATGCCTTTGTGTTCCCCTGTGATGTCATTTCCTGCTCAGTCACACACAAACCTCATCCAAGTGGGTAATCTACATAAACACAGACTTAAAGTGATTTTTGTATAAATATATACTATATAATATAAAAAAAATCGATATATATTTATACAAAAGATTTGTAAATATATTATATTGTAATATGTTGTAAAAAAAATAAAAAATTTATGTATACAAAAATCACTTTATGTGTGTATATGATATGTGTGTAATATAAAAATATATATAAATGCAATCTTTTATATTTTAAACTATGTTCAATTTCCTATTGTTTCCGTGGCCATTGTGCTTGACCCTTCCACTAAGCCTGAGTGTACTGTGGCTGGGAGATGAACTGAAGGGTGGAGTCTGACCTCCATGAGGTTGGTGATGAAGAAGTTGTTCTGCAGAGCTGACACTCCCTTCTCCGGCAGGATGGAGGTCTGACGGCACACCGGACAGGACAGCGTCAGAGACTCCGGGGGGATGTAGTTCTGGAGGCAACTGGGGACATGCACGCACACACACACACACAGATACACACCAAACACACACACACCCACACAGAAAGAGAGATGAATGCAGACAGAGTAGTAGTAGTATTACCTAGTGAGTGACGCACTGTCATCCCATTGATGGAAATCACACGAGCAATTCCTCCTGTCACGTCAATGACATTAAATCAATGTTGACAACACAAAGACCTGTAGCCTCAAGAGACATCTCTCTCTCTCTCTCTCTCTCTCTCTCTCTCTCTCTCTCTCTCTCTCTCTCTCTCTCTCTCTCTCTCTCTCTCTCTCTCTCTCTCTCTCTCTCTCTCTCTCTCTCTCTCTCTCTCTCTCTCTCTCTCTCTCTCTCTCTCTCTCTCTCTCTCTCTCTCTCTCTCTCTCTCTCTCTCTCTCTCTCTCTCTCTCTCTCTCTCTCTCTCTCTCTCTCTCTCTCTCTCTGGATAGTGTAAAGAGATCTCACACAGTGGGAGCAGGTGTGTGTGTGTGTGACTATGATTCGAGGGGAGTAGCGTATTGGCCCCCAGACTCCTTAACAATCACCCCCTGGCAGTAGTCATGCTCCTCCTTGAGGGTCTAACGCCAGTGGATGGCCTCCAGTTCTAAATGGTGATTTAAAAATAAATGTAACACACACACACACACACCAGTGTCAGCAAGATTCAGCTGCAGTATGCAGATGACCCTGCACTGTTGGCATGCAGCCCAGCGACAGAGCTACAGCCCCCACTGCATGCAGAAAACCCACCGTAGACATAAACATCAATATATACACAGTATACGGTGTATAATCTGCTGCTTACAGCATTCACTATCACTCCACAGACGGAGACACCATCATTATTCATGTGGAAATGATGAGGCAGCAGTGAGCAGAAGTACTGTCAATGTGGCGGATCTGCTGAGGCAGGGTAGATTAGTGCAAAGGTTGGGACATCTCTGTTGTTCACAGCCAACCCCTTGTTCGTCTATCAATACATGCGTGTGTGCGTGTGTGTGTGAGTGATTGCAAAGATTTGTGTGTGTATTAGTATGTGTGTGTGTGTGTGCGTGCATGTGTGTGTGCATGCGTGTGTGTGCATGCATGTGTGTGTGTGAGTGATTGCAAAGATGTGTGTGTGTGTGTGTGCCTGTGTGTGTGCATGTATGTGTGTGTGTGTGTGTGAGTGATTGCAAAGATGTGTGTGTGTGTGTGTGTGTGTGTGTGTGTGTGTGTGTGTGTGTGTGTGTGTGTGTGTGTGTGTGTGTGTGTGTGTGTGTGTGTGTGTGTGTGTGTGTGTGTGTGTGTGTGATGCATGGATTAAGTAACAGCATGACCTGCCTATAACCCCAGGTGTAGGCGGTTGTGGAACTTATTTTATAATTTATAATATGCAGGTGATTTGCTGGCGGGATTGTTAAAATCAGCTTCTTAATTTCTTGCTATCAGCAAAGTTTTGTATGCCATCATAATTCATTCGTTCAAGTTCGGTATTGCATATCCTCTAATGCCATGATAGCATGTCCGTGATGTGATTTTTTCAGATTATCGTGTTGTCCTTGTAAGATACATTTTTTATTATAGCCTAGGTCTACGCCTATAGTTGACCTATTTGTTATTAATGTCAACATGCAAATGCCTCTGTATTTTGCTGTTGTAGTATTGCAGCGAGTCTGTGCTTTCTGTTCAATACCTGAATAAAGAAAGCCTATTATGCTGTCAAGTCAAGCATTCACAAGGCATTTAGTTGTTTGGGTCGTTAATCCAAATGTATTACCGATATGAGGTTGCACTCACGTGCATGCTGTAAAGGTTGGCAACCAGTAATTCAAATTCTCCTTCATTTGAAACCAAATGATTAATGGCAAAGCGGCTGTAGTTTCCAGCAGCACACAGGATGCAGCCACTACAAAGCTACAACCTCAACTTATATTATAATATAATAATATTCACCTAATAGCCATACATTACTTTTGTTTAATCTTTTGCGTGCGTCGAATCCAGCCAGTGATCATCATGTATCATTCCCCCACATGTCTTCCACTTATCTTATTTTCACTCGTCACACTATATTTTAATTGGGCTATTGCTATGGTTTAACATTCGCACTACATGCACTATTACTGTAACATGGTTTTGGGGGGAATTCATTGAATGCCCCTAAACAACATTTTCGTTGGGAATTTCATCAGGGATCCCATTAACCGCAGTAAAAGATTAATTTGCCACATGGCATGAAAATGAGACCCCAGGAAGCCATGAATATGAATCCACACTTATCTCCTCGCCTCTTGCGTGGAGTTTAAACTGCTACAATTACGTGTTCAAGGATAAGGTTTCCAAAAAAATAAAAAAATAAAATACCAATCTTCAAAACACAACACTCCCTCACCCACCACAGAAATCTTCCATGAACCCACGATGGGAAAACGCACAAATAAAGGCCTTCTTGGCCAGACTGTACACAGAAGTCACCAGAAAACACCCCCCACCCCACGAAGAGTGTTGTCTTTCAGAGGGAATGTGGGGACGCAGAACAATCCAAATCTCGACCGCTGCCGGCACAATGGGCCCCATTAACAGGGTGTGTGCCTTCATGCGTCTCGGACGGTCAGGAATGCGTTTTATCGTGACTCTGATGAGGAGGAGGTTGAAGAGCCGTTATTGTTTGGTTCTTCTGGTTGTGAAATGCTATCCTAAGGGCTTAGGCAACCAGGGTTGTTTTATTTTTTTCGGTGCTTTGACATTGTAGAAGAAATACAGTTTGAAGGAGTGTGGAGTTACAGTTAGAATCATGGAAGACATGTTGGTAGTCCTTTTGATGTGTTGTAGTCAAGGTAGTACAGAATACTAGTGATGGGGGGAGTATTGCTAGGATTCCTGGCCTCTTAAACATCTGAAAGCAGTGTTTACAAGATGTCGGGGGGGGGGGGGGTCTTTAAAATAAAGGCTCTATTGCCTTTTAATAGACTGCCCCTAGACGTGGGGTGAGGTTGGCCTGTATTAAATAGGAGATTTGTTTGGTAACTTTGCTTAGGAATTTCATTAGTGAAAGACACTCCAAAACATTCTTCACGTCTGTATACGACATTGATGGTGAAGATTAAAGATGCTGTTAAACCATGGACACATACAATGCAATAAAAAATTTAATAATACCTATGCAGAGTTAACATTAGTAGTATAGTATAGTAAAGTACAGGGCTTGTACATCAGAATGCATCATGGGAGTTGTTGTTGGCGATACTCCGCCATATTGCGAGGACTCGAGAGATTTGTAGTTGCGTAAAATCCTAAATCAACGTAAATATTCCGTTACCTAGGCGAGAAAAAAATGTGTACTGTTTTGCCACATGAGAAATGCTGTGGCAGTTTCAAAACACAACAAATTCCAAGATGAATTACTAAACAATATCCCAAAAACAATTACTGCCAACACAATGAATAACACCCCTATGCTTCCAAAATGAAGGCAGACATTGTGATGTACAAGCCCCACAGGAGTAATAGTATACTACATATCTGAGTACAGGGCTAAGAGAAGCCAGATACCTTTCGCAGAAGGTGTGGAGGCAGGGCAGGACTTTGGGGTTGTGGTAGCGGTCCAGGCAGATGCTGCACACCAGGAACTGTTTGTCTATCTGACGCACCACAGGGCTGCCACTGCCTGTCTCCTGCTTGGCCATGGTGGCAGCACACATCCAGAGCTGAGGGGCACGGCCGCAGTTACCCTGCAGGGAGGGAGGGAGGGAGGGAGGGAGGGAGGGAGGGATGGAGGGAGGGAGAGGGAGAGACAGTAATGGTTAGGATGGGTTTAAGGATACTTTTAGTGATTGGTGGTGTAATCAGTGCATTTAAAATCCTGCAAAATCCCCCTTTGAGAGTTTCCCCCCCCCCCCCCAAAAAATGAGTAGTATTTGTTTTCCGAAACATAGGCTGTGGAGAGTTAGTATACTTGGCAGAGATAGAGAAACTCCATCACCACCAATTAAAGTAGCATATACAGTTCATTACACACATTATTACAGTGTAAGTTGTGCTAGTACTACCATACAAGCATATATACACAAGTATATCAAGGTGCTTTTTGCTACAAAGTCAAGCAAGGTGAAGTATTTGATTTTCCATGACGTCTTGCTTGTGTGTTCTGTCTTGTGTGTTGCGAATCTTCGTATTATTCCTAAAACAAAGTGCGCGAAACGATTCCTTACTCTCATTGTTATCCGTGGTTGCACCACTGAATGGCTGACGCAGGGCCGTTTCCATGTACCAGGAACCAAGCATTTAGCTAAGCATGCATAATTCTTCTGACGTCGGTAGAAATATGTGCCCATTGTTACTGCACTACTTTTCGGTTAAAACCACACAAATGCCCGCGCAAACAGAAGAGTGTGAAATAAAAGGCAACATCCCCTCGTCTATTCAGTGCATAAAAGCACACAAACCAGTAAGTCTGTCTGCCTACTTGCGGATTAAATGCTCATCTGTAACCGGACATTACTCAAGGCGACAGGGTTCTGTCACGACAAACAAACCGTGCAGTCTGCAGCCAGAAGCTCATGGTTGGTATTATTAGTAGTATTACACAGTAATAGGAGCGTCTTGTTTTTTCACTGTCACTGTTGTGTATT